>VZRV01000534.1:4378-29233 GCA_013398115.1 Falcunculus frontatus | reverse complement strand
TATATTTATATAATTTATATATTGTATTCATTGGGAAAAATGGGAAGTTGAACGGTGCCCCTGCCCACGGCAGGGGTTGGAAATGGATGGGATTTAAGGTCCCTTCCAACCCAAACATTCCGAGATTCCCTGGAATATTTTATAATATTTTCAATTCACAAGTCCAGACCTTCCCAGCCTCCCCCCAAGCTGCGTCTCGTGCATGCAAGGCACCATTTTAAATAAAACCCCTTAATTCTGTGGGTTCTGTGCTAATTTTTTAATTTCCTCCTCAAATTCCGTCACCGCTGCAGAAGGTGACGTGGGGACGGAGAAATCCCTGTTTGGAAGGGGGAGGATTTAGGATTTCCTGCATTTGGGAATTAGGGAGAGACCCCAAAGTGGCGTTGATCGGGATTGGAGGGGTTGAAATCAAAAATACCTGAAAAATGCCCCAAAAATGGGTGTAGAGCCTTGAAATTCCATGTCCTCCTCTCTTGAGCTCTGGACATTCCCAATCCCTGTTCCATAACCTGTTTGTGCTCCGTGCAGGATGCGGGACACCAGCAGGAAAAACAATGTTTTCACCCAATTCTGGAAAAACGGGCAGGAATTAGAATTGGAGAGAGACCCCAAAGTGGCGTTGATCGGGATTGGAGGGGTTGAAATCAAAAATACCTGAAAAATGCCCCAGAAATGAGTGTAGAGCTTTGAAATTCCATGTCCTCCTCTCTTGAGCTCTGGACATTCCCAATCCGTGTTCCATAACCTGTTTGTGCTCCATGCAGGATGCGGGACACCAGCAGGAAAAACAACGTTTTCGCCCAATGTCGGAAAAACAAGCGGGAATTAGGATTGGAGAGAGACCCCAAAGTGGCGTTGATCGGGATTGGAGGGGTTGAAATCAAAAATACCTGAAAAATGCCCCAGAAAGGAGTGTAGAGCCTTGAAATTCCATGTCCTCCTCTCTTGAGCTCTGGACATTCCCAATCCCTGTTCCATAACCTGTTTGTGCTCCGTGCAGGATGCGGGACACCAGCAGGAAAAACAATGTTTTCACCCAATTCTGGAAAAACGGGCAGGAATTAGAATTGGAGGGAGACCCCAAAGTGGCATTGATTGGGATTGGAGTGGTTTAAAGCCTGAAAAATGCCCCAAAAATGAGTGTAGAGCCTTGAAATTCCATGTCCTCCTCTCTTGAGCTCTGGACATTCCCAATCCGTGTTCCATAACCTGTTTGTGCTCCATGCAGGATGCGGGACACCAGCAGGAAAAACAACGTTTTCGCCCAATTCCGGAAAAACGAGCGGGACAAGCAGAAGTTGATCGACACCGTGGCCAAGCAGCTGCGTGGCCTCATCAACAGCCACCACTCCTGAGGGACTTGGGATCTCCTTCCCGCAGCCTGGACTTCGGGAATCTCGTGCAGAGAGAAGATTTGTATTTTTTTATTCACCCAGAAGGTCTCCGCGGAGCCTCCCCCCGATGGCAAAACGCTCCGGGTGGAACGGTCCCGGGAAAAAGAGGTGGTGGCAGGAGTCTCCTGGATAAACTCCTATTTTCAGGGGTTTAGAGAGTGATGGGAATTCTTGGAGCCCGGGAGAGAAGTTCACACCCAGACTGGGTTTTTTGTTTTTTTTTTTTTTGTCAAAGCCAAGTTGAAGGGATCATCCCGCCTTCCTTTTGTTAATTTATTCCCTTGGAAAACAAAAAAATCTGGGAAGGGCCGTGGGTTTGGGTTCTTCTCATGGGCAGAGGGAAGGGGGTCATCCTGAGCGTGTCCTGTGGTTTGGATTTAGGTAGGAAAAAGGGATTTCCCAGGGTTTTTCTCCTCTTTTCCCCCTCCATGGGCTGATTTCCACGTTAGGCTGCAAATCCCTGGAATCGTGACCCTTTCCCGTGTGTCTGTAACCATCCCTGAGCTGCACTCCAGGACCTGCTGGGGGATGTGGGATCATGGAGAAGGGTTTGGAGCTGCTTCCTTAATTAGGTTTGGGAAGGGAGAGACGAAGGATAATCTGGGAATGTGTCCTGTGGCACCGCTCCGGGGCTGGGATGCTGCTGGACACATCCATGGATGGGGAGCGGGCGGGGATGGATGCTCCTCAGGGATGGGGGGAAGGCACACTGGGATCTCCCAGTGTCCAGGAGGGGTTTTTTCCCTCTGTTTTTCCATGCTGGTGTCCCATCTTCCCTCTTCTCCTGATGGTTCCATGGGGAAAACTTCCCTTGGTCACCCTGGTTGGAGCTGGGCTGGTGGGAATCTCCTGGAGGCAGTGGGAGGTTCCCCATGGAGCAGCGCTGCTCCAAAGTGCCTGTGGACAAAATTCCCGCTGTCCCGAAGGTGCCCAGAGATCCTCTGCTCGAACCAGGTGGTTTTTGGGGAGGAGGGAAACACCACCACCGGGATTTAATCCCAGGATTCAGGTTCCAGAGGGGGATTTTCACCCTTCTCATCTCGTTAGCCATTCGTCTCTAATTCCTGGCATTATCCAGCCGCATTCCCAAACCCTTGGAGGGAATTCAGATCTCCCTGGTGGTTGTTGCAGCCCTGGAAGTGCTGCTCCCGTGCCCATTCCCGACCCTCTGGATGCACCAAGGGAATGAGGTTTGACCTTCCCGCCTTGTTGCTCTGCGATATTTCGTGGCTGGTTTTCGTTTGGAGAAGGTTCGTGCGGCTCCATCCCAAAATTAACCGGGAACGTGGTCAGGAATGACCTCCTGGAGCTCTTGGCCATCTCTAGCTACAGGGACCAAGGGGTTATTTGCATTAATAAGAGGGAAAATTTATAATTCCTTGGTTTTGGAGGGGGATCGGAGGTGAATTCCTTGTGAACTCCTCTTGGAGGGATGTGGAAGAGGAATGAAGGGAAAAGCAGCAGGTGAAGGAGAGTTGGAGTCAGTGTGGCCAGAAAGGGATCAGCTTTGGAGACACCTCTGGAAATGACCCGGAGGGACAAGGGACGGGAATTGTGAGTGTGGGATAAAGGGAGAAGGAGCAGAAACCCTGGGACACAGGGAAGGGATTTTGTGCTGCCATCCTGAAATTCCGGTTTTCCCTCCTCTATTTCACTCCACGAGGTATTCCCAATAAAATCCTCAACCCAGCTGAGGCAAGGCCTCGGTCCAGATGCTCCAGGCAGCTCCCACCCTTCCCAAATCCACGCTGGGCTCCCCTTCCCATCTCCCTGAGCCTTAATCCCAAGAGCAGGGACCTGGGATGGGTTTCCTCGCTCCTTCAGGCTCTTCTTGGAGAAACCAGGATTGGGATCCTCCAAACCGGCTCCTGGCGCTCGGGATTTGCTGCTGGGAAAGTCAAATCCGGCCAAGGGAGAGATTCAGGGAGGTCCTGATCTCGGGAGGTCAAGAGCCGGAACCGCAAGTCAGAGCCCGGGATGAAAAATGGGATTTTGGGACTCTGGTCCCAATTAACTTTTTGTTCCGAGAGATGCGGCTCCATCCCTTCCAAATAAAATTAATCTTTTAAACAGATTGCCCGAAAAGCCCCTGGAAGACATCCCAAATCCCCTCTCAGTCTCTTCCTAATGATGGGTGTCCTCCGACACGGATGGAATTGCTTAGGAAGGAAAAGTCGCTGCTGGGAATTTAAAAGGGGGAGGTGGGAAACAGGGGCAGGACCCGAATCCAAGATTTCCAACTCGCCAAAATAAATAATGCTGCTCTAACACCTCGCTCCACATCCACTGAACATTCCTAAGTGGATTTTATTTTTTAAGAAAAGAAAGAAAATTGGATTATCCCACCATTTTTCCCCGATCTGGTAAATATATTCCAGCCCCAGTGGGGAAAAAAAATCATATTAACACAACAAACCCCAAATTTGGCTTCCCAATAAGCTTTTTTCCTTCTTCATCATCTTCAGGCAATCCAGAAGTTGGGAATAATCCTGTATGAGGTGTCCAGAGTGGGAATCTGCAGCCCAACCCATCCATAGGGTGTTTTCCCTGAGCCATCAGCACCTGTGAGGTGGGAAAGGAGGCGTTTTCCTGGGATTTTTTGGGTATTCCTGGCGCTGGAGTTCGAGCCAGGGGTGCTCCCAGTGATTTTTGCACTTTGTTCCGGATCCAATCCCAACTCCCGGTCGGATGGGGGTGGGAGGAGTTGGGATGGTGCTGTTTTGGGATTGTTTCCTCCCAAACTGGGGAAGGTGGAATTTTGGGCAGGAGCTTTGGGATGGTTCATGGTGGCCCCCAATTCCTTGGGAGGTGCTTGGATGGAGCTGGGGCCGCTCCGGTGGCATCGCTGCTGTCACATCCCTCGTGCTGAAGTTTTGGGATCAAATTCCAACCGGAATCCAAATCCCAGGCAGAGATTCCTCACCCTGGGGTGTTTCCTGCCCCTGTTGGGTTTTTCCCGTTCATTCTGGGTTGGGTTTGGTGCTTTTTTTTGGACCATGGAGGGGTTTGGAGCATCCAAACACCGTCCCACGCTCCGGTTGGATTTGTGTCCCATCCCTGGGTGCCATGGGGTTTTTGGGATCTCTATCCCATTCCCTACAGATCCATGGGGCCTGGAGACCCCTTGTAGCCCCCTCCCCAGCACCATTCTGTGTTTATCCCACTGCTGGCAGCTCCAAGGGGACACAACTCCCATAAATCCCATTCCCGATGATCCAGGATGGTCCCAGCTCCGCTGTCCCCTGGGAATGCCGTGGATCGGAGGGAAGTGACCCGAACACACCGGGATTGGCCAGGATTCACCCCAAAAACACCGGGATGGAGGTGGGGGAGAGCTCAGGGGGGATTTTGCTTCACCCCAAAGCTGCTGCTCCAATCTCCAGCCCCTCTCTTCCCCCAGGGCTGGATTTGGGAAGCTTTTCCTGGAGCTGGGATCCATCCCCACCTGCAGCTCCCCAAAAATTCCATGGGCAGCTCATTCTGGAATCCTGACTGTGCCCTGCCTTGACTCATCCCTCGGATTTTGTTCTGCCAGGAAAACCCCCTACACTCCCATCCCAGATCCCATCCCATCCCTCCCTGTCCACCAGCTGCCGGGGCTGCCTTTTCCCGTTTATTTTGGGGTGGAAGGACCTGATTTTGGGAACTGAGGTGGTGAAAACAGCTTTTTTTGCACAAGTCGTTGCACAATAAGGGGAAAATTTAGCAATTAGGTTTAACTTTAAAGGGAATTTTGTTGGGTTTTTTTTCCTTAAAACTCACTAGCAGAGCTACTGATTCCAAGAGGAAAAAGAGCTGGAATGGTCGGAGAAAGGACTGCATGGTTTACAGGTTCTATTCTGTTAGAAATTAGCATGTTGGACATTTATCCTGGTGTAATTCCAATTAAACAAATACAGCATTTAACTGTTTCATTAATGCCTCCTGTGGTTCTGTGGAATCCTTGTGAGAAACCCTGACCCCTAAATCCCATTAAAATTCAACATCTCCTTTGGACACCTGGCTGCTGGAACACCCGGATTTGTGGGGGATCCAAGGGGAAGAAAATCCCTGGATGGGCATTGGATCCCACCCTCCCTCGTTGCCCTGAGCGGAAGCCAAGTTTTGACCAAATTTCGGGGGATTTTAATTGGTTTCTATCAAAAAATTCCTTCCTGTGAGGGTGGGGAGGGGCTGGGCTGGAATTCCCAGAGCAGCTGTGGCTGCCCCTGGATCCCTGGCAGTGTCCAAGGCCAGGTTGGACATTGGGGCTTGGATCCACCTGGGACAGTGGGAGCTGTCCCTGCCCATGGAATGGGATGGGCTTTGAGGTCCCTTCCCACCCAAACCATTCCAGGATCCTGGAGATGCTGGGAACACCGGGATGGGGAGAATTTGGGGGTCCTGCCCCCCTGGGAGGGGTGATGGGGAGGTTTCATGGAAGGGCTCAGGCAGATGATGTGGGGTTTGTGTAGGATGAAGGATTTAGGGAATATCCATGGGCTGGGATAGGAAAGATTCCTGGATGGTTTGTACTCCATGAATTCCTCTAAATCCCTTTTTTAAGCCGTTTATCCCTTCTGGTTTCTGGCAGATCCTGGGGCAGGGATTCCCAGGTGTTAATTTGGAGCAGTGGGAAGGAAAATATTCCCTGGAATTGTTGGTGACTCCACCTTTCCCCACAAGAGAGGGGAAAAAGGAGGGTGGAAACCTCCCGGATTTAACCGGGATATTCCTGGCTGTTTCCTGGTAATGGCCACCATGAACCAGAGGGAAAATGCCATCCCTTCCCACAGCAGGTCCAGGGAGGACCCAAAAATCCAGGAAACCCCCCAGTGCCTGGGTTAAGGACCTGTGTGTCACCCCTGTCCCCTTTTCCTGGTGGATTTTGGGAGCTGAGCCATGGCCAGGAATAACCTGGATGCTCCAGGTGGGAGATGGAGATGTCCTGCAGGGGGGTGGGATGTGGTCCGGCACCATGGGATCCTGGTGGGAGATGGTGGGAAGGGATCTTGGACCATCCTGGATCAGTGGATCCTGGACCTTCCTGGATCAGTGGATCCTGGACCATCCTGGATCAGCGGATCTTGGACCTTCCTGGATCAGCGGATCCTGGACCATCCTGGATCAGTGGATCCTGGACCTTCCTGGATCAGCGGATCTTGGACCATCCTGGATCAGCGGATCTTGGACCTTCCTGGATCAGTGGATCCTGGACCATCCTGGATCAGTGGATCCTGGACCATCCTGGATCAGTGGATCTCAGATCATCCTGGATCAGTGGATCCTGGACCTTCCTGGATCAGTGGATCCTGGACCTTCCTGGGTCAGTGGATCCTGGACCTCCCTGGATCAGTGGATCTCAGATCATCCTGGATCAGTGGATCTCGGACCATCCTGGATCAGTGGATCCTGGACCATCCTGGATCAGTGGATCTCGGACCATCCTGGATCTGGGATCAGGGAGTGCAGCACGGGTGGGTTTTGGGGCAGGGATTTGGGGTTCTGCAGTGACACCAATGTCACCCTGGGTGTGGCCAGGCCCTAAATCAGTGCCCAGAGTGGGGCCAATCCTCCCCAGGGCCCTGTGGCTCCCCAGGGTCCCTCATCCAGCTCGGCCACCAGTGCTGTCACCCTTCGTGTCCTCGGGACACCCCCAGCCCAGCACTGAGCCGTCCTTCCAGCCCCAGGATGTGCTGCCAGCCCAGTTTTCACCCAATCACGGAATCAGGGAATATCCTGGTTGGAAGGGACCCACAGGGATCACCCAGCCCAGCTCCTGGCCCTGCCCAGGACACCCCGACCACCCCACAAACCACCCCAAGCAGGGAGGTTTTTCTTTCCTCCCGATTTTCCCCGAGCCAGGCCAGACAAACGTTTTCCAGCAGCTGCTCCCGGGCGTTCGTTTCCTGCTGTCTCTGTCCCTTCTTGCCCTCACCTCGGTTCACCTCCTCACCTCCTTCCTGATGGGATCGGCTGAGGCTGCAGGAAGTGGAGTTGTCAGGTGAGTCTGACTCCGTGGGATTTGCCTCCTCCAGGGAGCCCCAGGAACGGGGCAGGAGAAGGTTTGGGACTGGGAGATGCCTGTGGGGTCACTTTCCCATCGTGTCCAGGGCTGTCCTGGACTGAAACAGGGCAGGGATAGGTGGGATATTGGGAAGGAATTGCTGTGTGTGAGGGTGGGGAGGGGCTGGGATGGAATTCCCAGAGCAGCTGTGGCTGTCCCTGGATCCCTGGCAGTGTCCAAGGCCAGGTTGGACATTGGGGCTTGGATCCACCTGGGACAGTGGGAGCTGTCCCTGCCCATGGCAAGGATTTGGAATTAGATGGACTTTAAATTCCTTTCCAAACCATTCTGGGATTCCACGATTTCTTCTGCCCTGGCTCCGAAAACTCCTTCAATGAATTTCCCAGTCCCGAGAGCCAGGAAGGAGTGGACAGGTGACCGCTGGACCAGGACCACCGAAGTTCCCAGGAGCGAGGAGTTTGAGGGAAGGGTGGCAGCAGGAACCTGATAAGACCCAGCTGCAGAGCCCAGGTGAAGGAGGCTGTGGGAGCAGATAAATGTGAGAAGGGAGAGGAGCAGATCAGAGATAGGGTGCCTTGTGATAAGGAGGGAGATAAGGCAGGGAGGCTGGAGGGGATCCAGGAGGATGCATGACGTGCAGGGTGAGAAATGCGGGCACGGGAGGTGGAGCAGCCGGATCTGGGATGGGAAACTGGGTCACGGGAATGCCAGGAGAGGGTGAGGATGCTCCAGCCAGGTGGCACCAAAATGAGGGTGGCAGGGGGAGAAAATCACGATGGGACCGCTCGGGATAGAAACACGACTTTCCTCCTTCCCTCCCCGGCGTTTCCCGGTGCATCCCGGGGTGGGAATGGGCCGCATTCCTGCCGGAGAGCCCCTCCATCCCTCGCCCCACGTGGCTCCAACCGCGCTAATTGCATTCCGTGGGGCACTAATTGGATGAGCGCTCCCGAGCGCCATGGATCAAAGGCGGGAGCCCATCCATATCTGCCCGGCCCTGGATCCGATTAGCCGGGAGAAGGCATCGATCACCGCCGCCCCTCCCTGACCCAGCGGGGCCCAGCGCAGGTACCGAGCCCGCGCTGGTGGCGGCCAAATGGGATTTGCTCCCGAAAGGTTCAGGAATGACAAATGATGGCGGTGCCGCGTCTGCCGGGTTCTCATTCATCTCCCGGGACGGAGGCGCTGCCCCGGGATGCGGGAGCTGCCTGCGGGGATGATCGCTCACTGTCACCGGGACGTGTGAAGTGTTAAAGACCCCCCGGCGGGGCACGGGGCGCTCGTTTGTATTCATTAGCCACCGGCTGCAGATGTCGGCTCCAGCTCCGAGGGGCTCCGAGCCGCTCCTCTGCTCCCTTGCGGAGCTCGGGGAAGCGGTGGGACCTCGTTTCTCCTCCGCTGGTAGCCCCCGGGGCACTTGTTGCTGCCATCGGAGGAGCGTGGCTCTGTTTGTCCCCCATCCGCACCTCTGGAGAAGCCATCGCGAGGGGCCAGGCAGCTGCTGGGAGGTCCTGGGGACACCTGGAGACAGCCTGGACTTCTCTTTTCCCTCTCTTCGGGCTCGAGCTGTGGTGACCCCAGGGCTGTGCAGAGCTCGGGATGCTCCGTCCCCATCCCACCATCACCATTTGCTCCTCTAGGAATGTTTGTGCCAAAATCCCTGCCCGAGGGCAGCGTTTGGCTCCTCCCTTTCCCAAATCCTCCTCAAATCCTCGGCTCTGACCTTTCCCTCGGCCCCACCAAGCTCAAGCCGCGGGTTTTCCAGGGCAGGGCCTGGTGTGTGGCTGGATCTCCAGGCTTGTTCCCATTCCCATCCATCCGATGAATGCCGGGCAGCAGCCTCGGGGCTGTCCTGTTGGGACAGGTCATCCCTCTTCTCTTGCCTCTGGCTCTTCCCCTTCTCCACAGGATCGTGATTCAGACCAGAAGGAACCCACAGAAAAGGGGAAAAGCGGCTTTTGGGTGAATATCCTTAATATTGCCCACTCTGAGGGACGGAGCCTCTGCCAAGCAATGGCTGCGCCTCCCTCAGCATTCCCAACCCACATGAATCCGGGATTTTTCCTTGCTGGGGCACAGCTTTAAGGCTTTTTGAGGCAGTGGAGTTCACTTTATTGGGAGTGGTCATGAGAACCTCGGATTTATTACCCAGATTGGTTTTTGGTGGGAATCAGACAACCCTGGCTGGGAAGAGGAAAATCCTGGCTGAGGTTCTCCAGGGTTGAGATGTGAGAGAACTTTATCCCGGTCTTTTCCTGCCCTCGTCTCCACTGGAATAGGACACAGCAGAAAGTTGTGGGAAGAACCCAAGCAGCGTCTGACTTGGTGCCCCTGGATTGGAACTGTGGCTGTTGGAGGTGGAAATTCCCAGCTGGAATTTCCTAGGTGGAAATTTCCTTGCTTCTGGCCCCGGCATCACAGCCTGGGCTCTGAAACCGCTCCAGTGCCTCTTTCTGGGAACAGAATGGGATAAATCTAGGATAAGTCCCCTTAAATCCATCTGCTGCAAGGGCAGGATGTAGGGACAGGCTGGAAAAATGGGATTTTGGGGCAGAGCATGATCCAAGAGCCTGAGCTGAGCATTCCCTGGGTGTCCGTGATGCCCAACCACATCCCATTCCCCGCTCGGAGAGATCCTGCTCCAAGGAATCTGTAGAAAGGCAATGGCTTGAGTGATGTAAAACTCCAGTGGGGAATTCAATCCTTGGTGGGATTGGTTGGGAATGTTGTTGCTTGATGGGCCAAGAGGCTGGTGAGGTGATTCATGTGTCCTGGCACCTGGACACTTGTTTGGATCCCGTTGGATTCCCCATGGCTCAGCTGATGGAGAAGGTTCATCTCGGGGCGGGTGGTGGAAGGAGGATCTCGGCAGCATTCCCAGGTGTGTGAGCTGTGGGAAGCACAGGAATTCCCAGGTGGAAGGGCGGCTGCAGCCAGCCAGGGGTGAAAAATCCACCTTTAATGTCTTCATGGAGTCATGGAATGGTTTGGGTTGGAAAGGACCTTGAAGCCCATCTCATCCCAACCCCCTGCCAGGGACAACTTCCACTATCCCAGGGTGCTCCAAGCCCTGTCCAACATTTTGTTTCCAAGAGCCTGGATTTACCTCACCCATCTCCAGCATCCCTGGAAGTGTCCAAGGCCAGGCTGGATGGAGCTTGGAGCAGCCTGGGATAGTGGGAGGTGTCCATGCCCATGGCAGGGGGTGGGAATGGGATGGGATTTAAAATCCAATCCCAAACCATTCCATGATTCCGTGGTTGATTGCTTGGGAAAACTCCAGACAGAAGGGACACAGATCCAGCTCATCCCTGAGGGAATGCTGAGCACACGTGGATTTTGAGGTCATCTCCTGGACACTTTGGCATCAAAACTCCACCGTGGCCACCAACACAGGCAGAAAATCCCCAGGAACAAAAATCCTGGGCACGATCCCGCCCATCCCAGACCCCGGGAGTGGCGGAGTCGCAGCTTTCCCACCTGGCTCCGGTGTTCCCTGGATTCGGGAGAGGTTTGGGAGCTCTGTCTGCAGGAGGCCAGACCAACCCGGGGCCTGTGGGGACAGGCAGGGGTCGATAGGATCTGGCTGGGGTCTGGCTCCCAGGTGCTGGAAGGAGGCTTGGGATGAGAAGACCTTTCAGGTCCTTTCCAACCCAAACCCAAATTCCGTGACTCATCCTCCGCTGGTTTCGTTGGAAACCCATCCCGGGGTTGGTCACGGAGCAGGGAATATGTCAGGACTGGCCTTGTGGGGTTACCAGGGCGAGATTTCCCCAGCCCTGGCTTCAGCTGGAGACCAAACCCTCAGGCCTGACCCCATTTCACACCTGCTCGGATAATTCCCAGCCTTGGGATGCTTTCCTGGGGATGGGCTGGAGCAAAAGCCCCGGGGCTGTGTCTATCCCAGCAAATTAAGCAGTTCCAGGGTTCAGACACCAATTATCCTCACGGTTTAATTAAATTATTAAATCATTGCCCAGGTGATTCTCGGGCACGGCTCCGGACTGTGCCTGGAGCATTCCCAAGGGGCAGGATGGATTTGGCTCCCTGTTTTTCGTGGAGGTCATCCAGTGGGTGAAGGTTTGGCCTCGCCAGGTGTCCTCGGGGCTGGAGGATGATCCCAGACTCTTCCATGATCCCAGACACCTCCATGATCTCGGTGCCATGGCCAACCAGGCCCAGCTTTCCCAAACTCGGGTCTTCCCAGCTTGGATCGTTTCCAAACGTGCAGCCCTGAATTCCTAAGGGAGAGTCATTAATTCCAATTGCAAAAATTCACATTAATCTGCATTATTTTATTTTTAATTTCTTTTTTTTTTTTAATTTCCAGAAGGCTTTTTGCTGATTAAGGCCGTGCCCGGAGCAGCTGGGATTGTCACCGGGGGAAGGCTCAATTCCTGGGACAGAGACAGGGAGAATCCCTCATTTTTCCAGCTGATTTCCACCTGGGAAAGGGGGGCTTGGAGCAGCCTGGTCTAGGGGAAGGTGTCCCTGCCTATGGAGTTGGAACTGGATGGTCTGTGAGGTCCTTTCCAGCGCAAACCATTCCATGAAAACCCATTCCTTCCCAAAACTGGGATCCCACAGTGCCTGTGTCAGCTGGCACTGGAAAAATCTCCATCAGGATCCCATCCTCTCCTCCCTTCCCAACACCCTCCCTGGCACTTTTGATCCGCCCCGTCTGCCCGGGAGTGGGATGGGCGGGGGAGATTTGCATGCTGGAATTCCAACCAGGAAGTTCCCCGGTGCAGGAGATGACGGATTCTTCCCTCGCTTTTGGGTTCGTTATGATTTTATTTGTTTTTTCCGGTCATCTGAGGGACAACCTTGGATGGTTTCCCCTTCCCAAAGCGCTGCTCGAAAGCAGGTGAACGTGAGGTGGGACATCCGTGACCCCGGAGTGACCCTGCCCTCATTCCCAGATGGATAAGCCGATGACTAAGGCACATCCTGGCCTTCCTGAGACACACCCAGTTGCTTGGCTCCCTCCTAAATATTATTTTCCAGCCTCTCTCTCCCCACCCTCTTGGGGAAATTGTTCCCAAGGAAAGCTGAGGGTGTTTGCTTGAGGGGTGATGCTCCAGCCAGGGACAAGGGAAGCTCGGGGAAACACCAAAAATGATGGAAGAGGGAAGGTGTGAGCTGGGAATTGTCCAACCATCCCGGTTATTTGGCACCCGTGATCCCAAATTTTGGGCTGCAGGGCTGGAAGGGTAGGGAGGGTCTGGAATCGGGCTGCTGAGAGACCAGAGAGATCTGCGAATGGTGGCCAGGGAAGGAAGATCCAAAGGTTTGCGGTTGTTTAGTTGAGGAAAACGTTTTCCAACGGCCTCTAAATCCATCACAGCTTTCTGCAGGCAGGGAGGGGATGGAATGTTCTCCATGTTCACCAGGAATTGGCTGGAATTGGATCCAGAGAGGCTGGGATTGAGGAGGGTGGTGGGGATGGGGAGTTGGGGCTGCAGCATCTCCAAGGTTGGAGAACCAACAGGAGGGGACTGGGCTGGAGCAGGGCCCGCCCGGGGAGCCCTGCTCAGGTTGGGAATGGGCTGGAAGCTCCTCCAAAATCCATCCAAAGGCATCCTGATCCTGCTCAGCACAGGCAGGAGGCAGCTCAGATCCCCCGGTTTTGGGATCAGGAGGTGGTGGGAGCTGCTGCCCCGTGGGAAGTCAGGATTCCAACTGGATTGTCGAAACAATCCGGGAACAAGTGGGTTTAAATGCCCCTTTTGGGGTTTTCTGTCTTGTTGGATCAAACCCAGCTCTTCCCAAAAACTCCGTGGCTGGGAACAGTTCTTGGAGCAGCTCTCATTCCCACCTCTACCCTTGGGTCTCTCCCAATGGGAATTTTTCCTTCCCAAAATCAGGAACTGAGCAGTTTTCTGCACCTCTCATGGAACCTGAGGCTCCCTGGCTGAGATTGGCCGTGAGGCCCTTCCAGTCTTATCTCAGTGACACAAATGAGGGTCCTTCTGTCCCCAGTGAGGGGCTCCAGCTGGACTCCAGCCAGGATCCAGCTCCCACATCTCCCTACCTAAACATGGAGGTGCCATTTGGACACCTCAGTGACCTGGGAGCCCACCTGGCCTCCAGCTGTTGTTCCCAGAGGGTGGAATTCTCCCAGAGCTGCTGAGTTCTTGCAGCCATGGACAATCCTGGGATCTCTGAAGCTGGAAAAGCCCTCTGGGATCATTGAGTCCGTCCTGTGCCCGATCCCCACCTTGTCACCTGCACCACGTCCAGTCATTCCTTGGACACCTCCAGGGATGGGGACTCCAAACCTCTCTGGGCACTTCCGAGGCCTGACCGCCCTTTCCATGAGGAAATTCCTGCTGATGTCCAACCTGAGCCTCCCCAGCACAGTTAAGACAATGTCCCCTTGTCCCATCCCAGGTTCCCTGGGAGCAGAGCTGACCCCCAGCTGTGGGGATGCTGCTGGGGTGGCTCCCATGGCCGGGGGCTGAAGGTCACTCGTGGTCAGGGAGCTGCTCCCAGCTCTTTGTGTGGTCAGCAAAGCAAATTCCTTGTTCAAACAGGCTCCTCCATGGGCAAACAGGGAAAGGGAAGGAGCAAACTCATGGACAGAGCTGAGTGGAGTGGGAGGGCAGGGAGGGAGCAGGAGTGAAGCCTTCAGGGGGATGTGGTGGCCTTGACCCTGCTGGGTCAATGGTTGGACTCGATGACCTGGGAGGTGTTTCCACCTAAATTGTTCCGTGATTCCATCACTGAGGGGTGGGCTGAGAGCTCTGTCCAGCCTTGTATCCCTGTCCATCATCCATCCCTCCTTCCTTGTGTCCTCCACAGGCACAAAACTCCTCTTTTCCATGAATCCTGGAATTGCAGAATAGCCCAAGTTGGAAGGGATCCACAGGGATCATCCAGTCCAACCCTGTCCCTGCACAGACCCCCCAACAATCCCATCCTGGGCATCCTTGGCAGCGCTGCCCAAACACTCCTGGAGCTCTGGCAGAGTTGGGAATGTGCCCATTCCCTGGGGAGCCTGGGCAGTGCCCAGCACCCTCTGGGGGAAGAACCTTTCCCTGAGATCCAACCTGACTCTCCCAGACCCAACTCCAGGCCGTGAAAAGCGTGTGGAGTCCTTGTGTGTTCCACAGGACCTTCTGCAGCTCCGATCACGACGGCAGGTGGAAGAAAATTGAGGTTTTTTGTTTGTTCTTTCTCCTTTCTCAGATCCTGAAGTGGGACTTCAGGTACAAGAAGGACTTTTTGCACATTTCTGCTGTGATTTGGATGTTTTCAGGCCTGGGGACCTTTTGTGAGTCCAGAGCAGAGCCCAAATCTGGCCAAGGGTGACTGGGTGAGACTTAATGGTGTCGCTTGGGTAATTAGACAAAAACAGCTCCTTACCAGGCACAGGGAGGGTTGGGAAGGGCAGAGCTGATGTGGTTGTTAATCCCATAAACCAGGGAAAATCCAGGCAATAACTCCTGTGGGAGCAGCCTGTAAAATGCTGGGAGAGCAGCACTGCTCCCAATCCATCATTTTTAGTGCCAGAATTCCCTGCTGGATTTGTTTGCTCCTCTCCAGGGGGGATTTGCTGCTGGGGACAGGGCTGAGGGGTCACCCCCGGCTCCACACTTTTGTCACCTCAGCTGGGGCCAGAGCCTGGAGTGTGGCTGAGGATCCCCAAATGAAATCAAGGGGGAAAAACATCGGACAAAAATGATCCCAGAATTATGATAAGCAGAAATAACACCAAATTCCCTCATTCTCGGGAAGCTGGTGCTCTGAGGACTCCAAATCCTGCTTCCTCCTCTACTTGCAGGTGAGGGATTCATCTCACCCAGCTTTAGATCCCCAGAATCTTCCCAGAGCTGGAAGATCAGAGGTGACTCTCCCACCTGGGATTCATCTGTAGGATTTTAGGTGGCCAAGTCAGGGTAAGGTGACTGAGGAAGCCTGGACAGGTGAAATGTCTGTGTCCAGCCAGGAGAAATGTTTGGGAATCTTGGTGTCTTCCCTGCCAATATCCTGGCTCAGCCAGGGATTTTTCCAGTCTCCCTTTTCCCAGCCAAGTCCATCCCTCCTTATCTTTTCTATTGCCATGGAACTGCGCCGTGCCAGGCCATGAGGCACTTCCAGGAGATCCATCCCATCCCAAGGCATGGTCACTTCCATGGGAGGACAGATCCTGCCTCTCTGAGCTCCTAATCCCTGGAGGAGATGCCTCCATCTCTGAGAGTCCCAGGGAATCCCAAAGAGCCATCCTGGAGCAGATGCCTTGTTTATGGATCCCCACAGGTGGGACAGACCCCACCCCTGGCAGCAGCGGGGTCCTGATGTCACTTTTCCATTGGGATTCCTCAAAGACGTTGTCCCATTCCAGGTGACATCATTCAGATGCCAAGAGAACTCCTCTGACAGACACTGGAAGAATTTTTAAGGAGCTGCCGACGGATTTCGGAAGGAATTTGGAACCCAATCCTGAGGTCTCTGGTCATTCCATGACCTCAGGAATATCCTTCATGGGAAGAGGCAGGACAGTGTCCAGGGAGGATGTGTGACACCCGTGAGGACAGCAGCACCTGGATCTGTCCCTCAGCATCCCAGCAAGGTTTGCAGGGGGCTTTTTGGGGGATTTGAGGGGCCTTTCTGTGTGTCCATGGGAGGAAACCTTAGGAAGGGCAGGGAGGGTGTAGTGCCTTTCCCAAAATTATCCCCCTTATCCAAAGCGGGACCTCTAAACAGGCAATGCAAGTTGGGAATGTGGGGATTTGGGATGGGGGCTGAGCTTTGGGGCCAGAGCATTTTTTATCCCTTTAAGATCCTCGAGCCACAGATCACGGAATCATGGAATGGAATGTGCTGAGCGGGAAGGGACCCCAGGGATCATCGAGTCCAACTCCTGGCCATGCCCAGGATCATTCCAAAGTCTCCCATTCCACCTTCTGCCTGTCTAACAGGGCTCCTCCTCTTTAATCTCCCTCCTTGATGGGATCTGCTGGCATTAATTTGCTTTTTCCTCGTCTCTCCCACTGCTCTCCCGGAGCTCTGCTTCCATGAAGGAGCAGAGAGAAGGGAAATCCCCCAAAATCCCATTTCTCCCTCTGCCCAGGGCAGGTGCTGAGTGGGATCCCAGCCCTTTTCTTGGGTGTGTGGGCCGGGAATCCAGGGAAAAAGGAACAGTAGCTTTTTCTCTCCCTGGCGACGCCGACGTGGTGATCAGAGGAGCTGCCCGGAGTCCTAATGAAGATAAATGAGTATTCCCACTCCTCCAGCTCTTCCAGCTTTTATTGATGGGCTGCGGGGTGAAAGGCGAGAGCCGGAATGTTCATTTCAGCCGACGTCACGGGCTGGGGTGGAGGAGAAGGTGTAGGGAAAACCGCCTGGTGCCGGGAAGTTCCTCCACCGTGAGCACACTCGGCTTTACAAGGCTTTCTCCATTCCTTCCCCATCCATCACTTCCCGGGATCCCTTTGTAAATGCAAATTGCACTTTGATAGGAATAATGCACTGAGCCCCATTAGTGTCGGGTAATGGGGAGGGTGATTTTAATGCCATCCTTCTTCAAATAAGGCACCGAGGAGCTTCTCTGGGGCTGTGTATCAAAAACCCATCTGAAACCGGGCTCCTCCCATTCCCGGCCTTGGCAGGAGCTGGGATATTTTTTATTTTGAGGCTCAGCATTCTGGGATGATTTTTATTTGGGCTCGAGATTCTGGAATGTTTTGTATTTGGGGCTTGGGATTCTTTTGGTTTGGGGTTGGGGATTTGTGGGGTTTGGCCCCTTAATGAGAGCTCAGAGCTCACTCCCTTTGACCTGGTCCTGGGACAAGGGGTGATGGCTTTAAACTGGAATAGGGGAGAATTAGATGGGATTTGGGAAGGAATTCCTGGCTGTGAGGGTGGGGAGGGGCTGGGCTGGAATTCCCAGAGCAGCTGTGGCTGCCCCTGGATCCCTGGGAGTGTCCAAGGCCAGGTTGGACATTGGGTCTTGGAGCAGCCTGGGACAGTGGGAGGTGTCCCTGAACATGGATGGGGTGGGATGGGATGGGATTTAAGGTCCCTCCCAACCCAAACCATTCCAGGATTCTGGAGCCAGGCTGGGAGAGCTGGGAATGTTCCCCTGGAGAAGGGAAGGCTCCAGGGAGAGCTCCGAGCCCCTTGCAGGGCCTCAAGGGGCTCCAGGAGAGCTGGAGAGGGACTGGGGCCAAGGCATGGAGGGACAGGAGCCAGGGAATGGCTTCCCAGTGGGAAAGGGGAGATTGGGGTAGGAGATTGGCATGGAATTCTTCCCTGTGAGGGTGGGGAGGCCCTGGCACAGGATGTCCAGAGCAGCTGTGGCTGTCCCTGGATCCCTGGGAGTGTCCAAGGCCAGGTTGGACATTGGGTCTTGGAGCCCAAACCATTCCAGAATTCTATGGCAAGGCTTGTCCCAGACTGGAATGCCTGGATCATGGGATGGTGGGATAACCTGCCTCCTTCCCATTTTTCCATGTGGGGCAGCACCAGCTGGGATTTTTGGGGGCTGAGATCCCTCATCCCCTGGAGCTGTTCCTTCCCAGGCTTCCCCAAGTGCTCCCAGGAGGAGGGAGCCGGTTCAATCCCACCATAACCATCTCCCGTGGGATGGAGCGTTGGGATGTGCAGAGCAGCCCCTCAGATCCCTGGGGTGTTCCTGCATCACCAAACGGATTTTCCTCATGTCCCAGCCCGAGCTCTCCCTCCCAGGGTGAGCAGCAGCAGCTCCGGCGCTGAAACCGGTTAAAGCTGCTGTAAAATTCCAGAAAAAAGGAACATTTGAAGGCACTGAGATCCCCCTCCACACTCACACTTTGGGAGGTCAGAAAAAAAAAACGGCTTTGAAGTGTTTAAAAACAAATCTGGGGCCTCGTTCATCTTCATTAATGAGATATTTAACCAGGCCCTTTTAATAACTTTTTGATGCCTGTGCCAAGTGAAAAACTATAAAAAACATTTTCTGCTTAAAAGACCTTGAGTTTGGTCTCTTTGCTGATTAAAAAAGACCATTATGCTCCATGTCTTTTCCCACCTTAATCCCTAAATCCTGCTTTTTTTTCCAGCTATCATCATCACGTTCCCTCAGAGCAGCTTCTTCACGGGCACCACCGGGATTTGTGCCTGTGAGGTCAGGGAAAGGAGGTGACTTTTATCATCTCTCCCAGGTTTTCCACAGGGCTTCCATGCAGGATTGAATCCCCTGGAGAAATCAATCCCGCCAAATCCCTCTTCCTACCTGTTTGGGGGTGAATTATTCCAGAGCTGGAGTGGATTTTCTCCAGGAAGAACTGGAAATCAAACCCATCCGAGAGCATCAATCCGCAGCTCCTTCCCGAAGGATGGCTCCAAAGGTGTGGTCCTCCGGCACCTTCCCAGTGGAGCTGGAATATTTAGAGCCAGTCAGGAACATCTGAATGAGCCCCAGCACGGCTCTTCTGAACTCCGGGGTGGGAACCACAGATTTTGGGGGTCCTTGACTCCCAAAATGAAGGATTTGAGGAGGGAAAAGTCCTTTCATAAATCAACCGTGGAGAACAAAGGGAGGGAACATGGAAAGCAGAGGGGACTTCCCTGTTTTTCGAGGAGCAGAAGGAGAGGGATGGGGAAGGCAGCGTCGTTAAAGTGAAATCCTGACTGGAATGACAAAAGGAGAAGAAATTGAAGCCAGATTTGTTCCCCTGGGCCGGAGGAAGGAGGATCCCGTTGGATTTGTTCCTCCTTTCTTGTTTCCTTCAAAGCCAGGAGATCAATTGCGGGCCTTAATGAGAACCGTCTCGTGCCAGAGGTGGACAATGGAGCGGGACAGGGACATCCCGGGGATTTTACGGCAGCTCAGAGCATTGGGATCCATCCCTGGAAGTGCCAGCCCATCCCTGGAAGTGCCAGCCCATCATCTCTGGGCTTTGTGAGTATCCTGGTGCTGAGTCCAAGTGGGGAGCACTGACCACAATTCCCATCCCTGATCCCAGAGGATGAGTGTCCGTGGGTCCATCCTTGATCCCACACCACGTTTTGATCTGGAAATTCAGGATCAGGACCTGGTTTTAAATCCCCCATCCCAGGGCAGTTGTGCTTTGTGATTATCCTGGTGCTGAGCCCGAGTGGGGAGCACCGGTGGCAATTCCCATCCTGATCCCAGGGGATGAGTGTCCAAGAGTCCATCCTCAGTCCCACACCCACACTGGGATCCGGAAATGCGGGATCAGGATCCAGTTTTAAACCCAGGTGTGGAATTTAAAGCCAGGAGAGGTGGAGGGTCTATGTCGGCTTCAGTTGAGCATCCAAAGAGTGTCTGCTCCTGCGGGCATTCTCTGTCTCCTTCGGGAGTCTCCAGGAATTCCAATATGTTCTTTGGGACACTCTCCCAGCGAGGTTTCCCAAGGAGGAGCTCTCCTCTCCCTTCCAGGGGACATCCCAGTGTTGGATGCTCCTGGGAGCCAAGTGCTGGCAGTCAAATATTTATGGAATGACCTGAGACCTCAGGTTTGGGCTCCAAATCCCTCCAAAAGCCACCAGCAGCTCCAAAAATTCCAGCGTCCACCAGAGCAGATCTCTTGGCATCTAATGGACATCCTCTGGAAGGGGAGGGAGCCCACGGGATGCCCAGGAGGTTCCCCTGAGAGCTTGTCCATGATCCCTCATTGGGATTTTCCTCATCCTCCTACTCAGGAGGCCGTGTCCAACTGGGATCCAAGTGGTGGAGGTTTTGGGACACTGCTCTCACATTCAGGGTGACCTTGGGTGCAGAGTTTCTCCCAAAATCCAAGGAGGACTTGCTGGGGTGACCTTTGGAGGGAGAGGATTGGGAAACCTCTTTCGGAGAGCGTCTTGGCCCTCTTGGAGACCCTCAGGGAGATGGGAATGGCCTCAGGGAGATGGGAATGGCCTCAGGGAGATGGGAATGGCCTCAGGGAGACAGGAATAGCCTCAGGGGGACGGGAATGCCCTCAAGGAGATGGGAATGGCCTCAGGGGGACGGGAATGGCCTCAGAGGGACGGGAATGGCCTCAGGGGGACGGGAATGGCCTCAGGGAGATGGGAATGGCCTCAGGGAGATGGGAATGGCCTCAAGGAGATGGGAATGGCCTCAGGGGGACGGGAATAGCCTCAGGGGGACGGGAATGCCCTCAAGGAGATGGGAATGGCCTCCCAGTGACAGGAATGCCCTCGAGGAGACGGGAATGCCCTCAAGGAGATGGGAATGGCCTCCCAGTGACAGGAATGCCCTCGAGGAGACGGGAATGCCCTCAAGGAGATGGGAATGGCCTCCCAGTGACAGGAATGCCCTCGAGGAGACGGGAATGCCCTCAAGGAGATGGGAATGGCCTCCCAGTGACAGGAATGCCCTCGAGGAGACGGGAATGCCCTCAAGGAGATGGGAATGGCCTCCCAGTGACAGGAATGCCCTCGAGGAGACGGGAATGCCCTCAAGGAGATGGGAATGGCCTCCCAGTGACAGGAATGCCCTCGAGGAGACGGGAATGCCCTCAAGGAGATGGGAATGGCCTCCCAGTGACAGGAATGCCCTCGAGGAGACGGGAATGCCCTCAAGGAGATGGGAATGGCCTCCCAGTGACAGGAATGCCCTCGAGGAGACGGGAATGCCCTCAAGGAGATGGGAATGGCCTCCCAGTGACAGGAATGCCCTCGAGGAGACGGGAATGCCCTCAAGGAGATGGGAATGGCCTCCCAGTGACAGGAATGGCCTCAGGGAGATGGGAATGGCCTCAGGAAGTGGACACTCAACTCACGCCAACATCAACGCCCCATCTCCCACGCCGAGGCAGGAAGGACACAACTCAAGGGATAAAATTCCTGATCATCCTGGGAAATCATCCCCATCTCCTGCTCCATGGGTGGCAGCAGGAACTGGGATAACCCGGATGCATCCCGGTGGAGCAGAGCCTCCCAAATCCACACGGAGCCGCCTCTTCCGAGGCCTCCGCGCCGGACCCTGGGGATGAATCTTCTTTCAGAGCGAATTCTTTGCTCTGTCACCCGATCGGCCTCGATCCCTGGAGCTCCGGCGGGAGAGAGGGGCAGGTGAGGGGGGAGGGCTGTGCTAATCACCCTGGGCTCTTAATGAATGCAAATGAGCTTGGACCGAGGGGTTTTGTGCGAGGAGGAGCAGGTACCTCCTCATTCCCAAATATTAACAACTTCCTGCCCAGATCCCGGATCCCAGAGCCCTGGAAATCGCTGGGCAAAGGATTCGTCTTGGGGTCTCCTCATCCGGGTTGTCTGAGGCTCGGTTTGGGATTTATTCAGGTTGAGGATGCTCAAAGGGAGCAACAGCTCCTGGTTATCCCACACCAGCACCCCACTTATTCCTTAAAATCCTAATTTCCCTTCCTGTCCTCAATCCAGGATATTCCATGCAGGAAAATGGGGTTTTACATCCTAAAAAATCTCCTGATTTCTCTTTCTGTCACCAATCCAGGATATTCTGTGAAGGAGAATGGGGTTTGCCTTCTAGAAAACCCCCACTTTCCTTTCCCGCCCTCAATCCAGGATATTCCATGCAGGAAAATGGGGTTTTACCTCCTAAAAACACTCCTGATTTCTCTTCCCATCACCAATCTGGGATGTTCTGTGAAGGAAAATGAGTTTTGCCTTGTAGAAATCCTGAAAACGGCTCAAACTAAATAAGAATTTATTTCCCTAAATTTTAACTGAGAGCGTGGAGTTATTTTCATTTTAAGACAGTTTCCCTAAAAAGAAGGGAAGTTTCTGTAGGTTTTCCTAAAAAGAAGGGAAGTTTCTATGGGTTTTCTTTAAAAAAAGGAACTTTCAGTAATTTTTCCTTAAAGGAAAACTAAACTCAGTGAGAGGAGTGGGAAAACCTCCCTGGAACGTGGTGATCCTAAGGATGAGCTGGAGAAACCTCCCCCGTGTGTTTTGGGACGTGGAGAAACACTCGGAGCCAGCATCACCCAGGAGTGATATCCCGATTTATTCCACGGATTTCCATGGGACCATTGGTTTCCTTGGAACCACGAGGTCCCAGGAGCCATTTGGAAGATCCGGACTGGTTCTGTAGGAAAAGGGATTTTGGGAAGGAACGGAGCCCTGGCGCTTTCAGCTTCATTCCACATCCTCAATGGAAGTGGAAAACTCCCCCAAACTTCCCAAAACTTCCCAAAACCAGGAAAAAATGGTTCCGAAAGCTGCTGTTTTCTTCCTCTTCCCCACTCCCTCTCTTGCTCACAAACTTCCCTCTCTTTTTCTGGGAATGGAGAAGAAAATCCCTTCTTGTTTTGATAAAAATCCCACGTATTCCACATGGAACAGGCTCCCATCCCTTCCCAATCCCGCTTTTCTGGGACACCTCAGGGTGACATCCTTGGTCCAGGGCCTCATCCCAGAGGTTTTTCCCTGTTTTTAAGGCTCCTTGGCCTGTGGGATGGAGGTGCTGGAGGCTGGGGGGGTGTGGGGTGAGTGTGGGGTCCCTCAGCCGGGGTGGGCTCTGGGGGGGCCCGAAATTTGGGCTATTTGAGCCAAAAAAGGGGAAATTTTAAAAGATCCTGCAGGGAAAAGGGGAATTTCACGATTCCTTGAGGAAAGAGGAGACTGAGGCTGGTCTCCAAGGGCACTGAGCCCTTCACTACAGCAGCAAATCCCACATGGAATTTCCTCTGGATGCAGTTGGCTTTCGGGGCTTGGTTTGGTTCCTTTCTTTCCCTTTCTCCCCTTTTTCCCTGTTTTCCCAGTGGGTTCAGTAAGGAAAATTGTTGGGATTCAGGGATGAGAGCGGAGCCATGGGCAGGTGAAATGTGCTCAATTCCAGGCTGGAATCCCTGCTCCACAAACGCCCTTGGGCTCCACTCGGATTTAAAACCTCTTTTTCCACGGATTTTGGGATGAGTTGGGAAGAGGGGCGGGAGGAGGCGGGAATCTTCAGCATGGGGAGAAGGATGAAAATTTGGGATAACGGGATAAATCCCAGCCCCATTCTCAGGGAGGAAATCCTGGTTTGGGAGAGGGCAGATATTGGGATATTCCCGTTCTGTTGGAGTTTGGAGTCGCCTCCTTATCCAGGTTTTATATTCAAATAGTTGGGATATTAATAATGTTTTATCAACTCCAAATTCCCATTTTTTAAAGTACCCGTGGATCCCTCGCTCCCTCCTTCCCTCCCGCTCCCGCATTCCCTGGAATTTTGTGTTGGGAATGAAGGGAGAAACCTCCCTGGGTCTTCTTTTCCTTCTGGAGTGGGGGAAGATGGTTCTTGCTGTGCCTTTGGAATTTTCTCCAAGGCCTGGAGAAGAAAAGTGGCTGGAATCCTGCAAGGATGCACAGACCCCTCATATCCCACCCTTTTTTGGGGAATTATCAGGAGATCCAGGCCAGGGAAAAGTCAGATGGGTAGGAAAAAGGGCTGACATTTGGGAGGGTGTCTTTGCTGTTAGCAGAATTTATTAAAAATAAGGAAGTTTGTTTGGAAAACCGGGATAAATCCCAAGGAATGCTGGCGGGTTGGGATTTAAAGGAGATTTTTTTCAGGAACATTTGGCAGAAAAAGGGAGATAAAATAAATGATCTGAAATAAATAATATTAAAAATAAAAAACGGGGATACTCAGGAAAATGATCTCTTCTTCCTGAGGAGAATCCCAAACTAAGAGACCTTAAGGAAAAACTCTGGATACGTGGGATTATTCACAGAAAATATTCCCAGTTCCATCCCTGCTCATCCGACCCAAAAGTGAGGGGAAAGCCCTGCAAAATTCTCCTAATTGTGGGAAAAAAAGGGAACAGAAGCTCAAAACTTCCTCTGTGCAGCTCCCACGGGGATTTCTGCTGGGAATTTGGGATTTGGGATGCTCCGAGGCGCTTTTGGCCACTGGATCATTGCCTCAGGATTGGGTTTGGAGAAGGGATTGAAGGATTTTGGGGAGGAAAGGGGCTGAGAGGGACCACAAAAGGCAGGAAAAGGGGTTGGGAATGGGGATAAATCAGGTTGGGATAACCCCAAGGGTGTTCCTGGAGCATCTTCCAGAGGGCCCATCCGGAGCTTGGGGTCGGAGCAGCGCCAACCTGGCCACTTTGGGCTTTTTAAGAGATAAAAAGTTGAGGTTTGGGGGTTTATTGGGATTTTATTGGGGTTTTATCCGTGGCTCCGCCGACATCCTCCCTCTCCCGGCGCCTGGAGCGGGCCCAAGCCGCGTCCCCGTTCCTCGGGAAAAGGCGGATGCACAAAAAGGGGGAATATCAAAATGATCTCGTTTCTGTCTCTCCTCGGTCTCCTATGGAACAAAGGACAGATGGGAACAAGAAAGGAAGGAAAAAAACATCACCTGTTCCCATCCAGTCCTGGAGCGATCCGGTCATTATCTCGGAGCTTCACATTTCCAAAGGGGCTTCATTTTCCTTTGAAACACTGGCATTTTGTAAAAAAAAAGAAAAAAACAGGAAAAAAACCTCAATTTAAGCATTTTAAACCCCCCCCGCCCCCGGCACAAACGAATGT
>VZRV01000511.1:191974-218484 GCA_013398115.1 Falcunculus frontatus | reverse complement strand
CCCGCGCTGGCCAATCAGACGCGTTCTCGGAGCCTGGCGGTTCCGCTCCCGCTGTCCCCCCCACGAGAAGTGACGCTGCCGCCCGAGCTCGGGCTGTGACACTTGTCACGACACGACAGAAGGGACCGTCACAGCCCGTGCTGCCGCCGCGCCGCGACAGCAAGAGCCCCGGTACCATCACCAGCAGCGCGACACGACTGTCGCCTGCCGCCGAGGGGGCGCACTGGCTCCCAGCCGCTCCCGAGGCTTTCAGGCACACACTCGTGTACCGACTACAATAACCCCACAGGGCACTATTTAATGAACTCCGGCCTTTACATCTCTGGACTCAGTCAGAGACTCCCCCACCACAGCCGACTGCACGCTATAAAAAGCTCAACATGGAGCACTTTCTCCCTATCCCACATCAGAATTTGTAGCCTGAGCGACACGGACTTCCACAAGAGAGAAAGGCAAATCCTGAACACGTTCCCCTTAGTCGCTGTCACTCTCTGATCATCACCGTTCATCAGAGACAACTCCGCCGCACTCAAAAAGTCCCTTTGCCCTGCACTAATAGATGGGTCGAGTACACCATCGGCCTGGACACCCTCACCGGACATTAAACCCTAAATCGGTGTGGCTGCTCCCGCTCTCTGAGGATCGTCCACAGCGAGAGGCGGCGGTGTTCATTACGAGAAGGAGGGTGCCCCTCGTAATGGACATCCCCCTTTACTCTCCTCATATCTTTTTTTAAACCACGATAAAAAAAAAGGGCCACAAACCACTCAGCCCGTGCTCTCTCCCTCCCGAGCCCCAACAACGGGGCCCGAGAACGGTCATCAATGGCCAGCGGCCCCTGCCCAAGCAGCACCGCACGCCNGAGCGCGCCCCGAGCCCGGCGGGAGCGCCCGCGCCCCGCGGAACGGCCGCGCGTGGCGGTTTTCGGGACACGCCCCCTTGATTTGCATGTTCTGCCCGCGCTGGCCAATCAGATGCGCGCCCGCGCAGCGAAGCGCCGGCCCCGCCGAGCTCCGCACTGGGAATTCGCAGCTCTGGATCAGCACAACCCAGTGAGATCCGTGATCCTAAAACCGAACCAGAACTGCACCAGGCATTGGGTTTCATTTACAAAATCCCCTGTTCCTATGTGGCTATAAATCGGGTTTTTTAAATCCCCAGTGTCTAAACCGTACCTTGAACATTTGGCAATCCGAATCAAAATCCCATTTAAAGACAATATTCCTACAGCCGACTTTCAGAATTCTAGTTTTATAATGCCTCTATTATTTCCTTATGGGGACTTTACTAATAAAAGATTAGTTTTCTTTTCAATTATTTTAACACATTTTTTGATTCGAGAACTATTCCCACTTAACGGAAAAGGGCAGCTATAAATCATTTTGTTAATATATTTCGCTCAGAAAACTGGATTCTACGAACAGTATGCTGACTAATTTTTACCAGAAATAAAAGAATACAGGAAAAAGTAAATATTTTCTGCCAGTACTTGTCTAAACTTAGCTTTTACCTTTTTTCAGAAGCTTCTTCACTTTCACATAGTTCCCTTCCCTGACATACTCATGCAGGTCAGCTTCCAGAGAGTCTCCTTTTATACTTCCAAGCTTGACTGGGCATGGAAATGGAAGAGGGATGGGATGAGCCATCTTCTTTCCTCAACAGAACTGGGAAAAGGTAGGAAACATTATTAAGCTGCCAAGCACCGCAGCTTAAAGAACTTATTTCTGACTTCAGAACCTGCACTAGCTTAAAATTATGGCTGCTTCCTGCCGGAATATCCAAAGACGGAATGGAAAAACAGCCTCCTGCCTTCCCTAAGAGCGCGCTCTCGGACCGGCCGCTGCGGGAGCACCGCGGGGACGGGAGAGGCGACAACCGGGAGATCACAGAACGGGGCAGGTGCAGCGGCCTCTCCGCGGGCACACAGGCGGGACACATCCAGCGGCATTCCCGGGTGGGGAATACCGGCTCCAGCCCCTGCCCACAGCCCAGGGTCACACGCGGTTCCGCTCACCCGCCGTTCGAACGGCCCCGACACGCGGGAACGGCCGCGACACGCGGGAACGGCCGCGACACGCGGGAACGGCCGCGACACGCGGGAACGGCCCCGCGCATGCGCAGCGGCCCCGCCCGCCCGGTTCGCGCCAGGGTGGGGCAGGGGCGGGGCCAGGCCTCAGACGGGGCGGGGCCCGGGGGCGCGGCCGAGAGCCGCCGCCGCTCGCTGGGCGGGCCCGGGCCGTGCCCGGTGCCTCCGGGTGCTTCCCGGTGCCTCCCGGTGCCTCCCGGTGCCGCCATGCAGCGGGAGGTGGGCACGCTGCCGCTGGCCCCCGCCCTACGCGCACGCCTGGCCGCCGCCGGCTTCCAGACGGCGCAGGAGCTGCTGGACACCGGCCCCTGCGGCCTGAGCAAAGGTACCGGAGGCCTTAGGCCCCGTGGGGCCTCCCCGGGATCTTCCGGGTTCTTTCTCCCTTCCCTGTCCCGGCCCCTGGAACGCCACAGTGAGGTCTCTGGGAAACGGGCACAGTGAATAAAAAAAAAAAGACGGTTCTGGTAAAAGAGCAGCTGGCACTGAGTGATGGATGTTAATGGGATGCAGGGAAACTAAAGGATTCTGTTAGGCTCATTCCTTTTCTTTCCCCAGCTTTCCTCTTCTTTTTACTATGTGATTTTAAAAAAATAAGCTTATTTGAAGTCAGAAAATTGTCTTTTTTCAAGGAGTGTGTCGTGATTCCTCCCTGTGAGGGTGGTGAGGCCCCAGCGTTGCCCAGTGAAACTGTGGCTGCCCCATCCCTGGAAGTGCCCAAGGCCGGGTTGGATGAAGCTCTGAGCAATCTGGGATAGTAGAAGTTGTCCCTGCCCATGGCAGGGGGTGGAACTGGGTTGTCTTTAAAGTTCCTTCCAACCCAAACCAGCCTGGGATTTTGATTATGGGTAGTTTTATTATCTATGATAATAAAAGTTTAAAAATCACATCATTAGTGCCTGGGCTGTGTGCATGTTGTCCTGAGAGGGTGAATAAGCATCATTCTGTGTCATGCTGCAGAATCAGTCGCTGCTTATAAAATAAAGGTGGTGATTTGTGGTTTTGGCTTCTCTAGAAATTGGAATCTCCAGGGAAGAGGCGCTGGAAGCGCTGCAGGTGGTGAGGCAGGAATGTCACGGGGATGCAGCAAGGACGGCTGGGGGATCGGGTGCCACCAGGAAGTGCACAGCCCTGGAGCTTCTGGAAGAAGAGCAAACCCAGGGTTTCATCATCACCTTCTGTTCAGCACTGGACAACATCCTGGGAGGTGGTGTGCAGCTGACAAAAATCACCGAGATCTGCGGAGCACCCGGTGTTGGCAAAACACAGCTGTGGTATTTCATTGTTCCTGATGCCTTTTCTTGGTCTTAAAATCAAGAGCCAAACACGGTTAGAAGGGAAAAAGGGATTTTACCGTGGTATTTATTTTAAGGGTCCTTGGTGCACTCCGTCCAGGTGGAGCACACTGAAATGCACATCCAATGCAATGCTCCCCCGTGGGTACCCCTGAAATGCACATACACAATAGTTTGAGTGTAAAATTCTAGGCTTTCCCAATGAGCATATCTATCAAAGATTCCCCAATGAGAGGCTGAGTGAACCCCCCTCTCTGAGGAACTTTCCCCCCCTGGACAGGCCAATCTTAGTTTACAAAATGTGTTCCAGAGAAGGCCTTGGTGTCTGAGGCTTCTGAGAGGTTTGGTCTCCTGGCTTAAGGGAATACTGGGCCTATGCTGGTTATCAAACCTGAACAATTAGAAGTATGGGGGCTAAAAGGCCCTTAAGAATACCTAAAAGTTATACAAAAGAGTATAGAGAGGGGGTATATATAAAAAGCAAAAAACATGGTATCATTCCATGTCTTCTGTGCAAGCAAGAATCACTTTTTGCTTAACTCAGCTACGAAATGAATCCATTTTTCTTGTTGTCGTGACTGCAATCTCTGATTCTTCTCCAGCATTATAAATAGAATAATGGTTGTACTGCTCCCTGTTCCGTGTATTCCTCAGCAGGAATATCACTCCAGGAGTGAGCTGGGACAGCTCTGGGGTGTAAATATTCCTCTCTTTTCCTGTTTCCCATGGCAGTATGCAGCTGGCAGTGGATGTCCAGATCCCGGAGTGCTTCGGGGGTGTTGCTGGAGAAGCTGTGTTCATTGACACTGAGGGAAGCTTTATGGTGGACAGAGTGGTGGACATTGCAGCTGCCTGTGTGCAGCACTGCCACCTTATTGCTGAGGCTCAGCAAGAAGAAGGTACGTTGCTAAATCGTTTCTTTCTGCCTAGCAGGCAAGGATGGAGTGAAACAAGTGGCTCGTAGGCTGCAGTGTTACTTTTGGAGTGTTTGCTGACAGCCTTTTGTTTCCACCTGTGTGTGTCAAACCCTGAACTACATCTGTGTCTGGAGCAGACTGAGCTGGTCTACTTCAAAAAAAAAATTATTTTTCTACATGGGGATTTTGTGATCGTTTTGATCTTGGGGGTTTTAGGTGGTGTGTGAGGTTTTGGTGTTTGCCCTTCCTCACTTCTTGCCTTCTTTCCTTCCATTTTTTTAGCACCTTAATGATCCTATTTGCAGCAACACTCAAACCCAACTCTGCTGAGCAAAACTGAGTGTTTTGTTTCAAAACAAAGGAACAGGTGGGGAAAGAGAAGAGGAACAGCAGAATTTTATGAGACAGTGTTGCTGCTGAAGGTCTATATACTAAAACCTTAGCTGGAATTCAGCTCCTCCATAAAGTCAATAGAGCCAGGCTGCTTTTAATAAGAGTTTTCTTCTCTAAGTCATCAGTCTCTTGGGAATAAGGACACAACTTTTATGTTACTCATGGAGAATTTATGCACCAAACTTCTATTAGAACTGAGGTAAAAAGACACTGTATTAAACGAGCTACTGCCTGTATATTAAACAAGGGATGATTAATAGTCCCTGATGTCCTCTGGTGGTGTTCTGGCTTGAAAATGATTTACTGGAGAAGTTCTTGCTTCAGAAATAAATTTTTCATTGTTTGAGGCCTCCCTTGGAGGCTCTGGTGTGCCTGTGTGCAAATGCTGGGATAGCATCTGCTCACCACCTTCCTGACTTTCAAGCCAGATGGAAAATATGTTTCCACACTCCTTACCTTGCCTGTTCTGTTTCTGGGGGCTTTGCTGTTGCTATGTGTGGAGGGCAGGGTTTGGTGGGATGATGAAAGTAACAATATGCTCTTACAGACTTCTGACTCATTTACTCATCTGTTTGTTTTGTTCTCAGATCATCAGAAAGCTTTGGAGACTTTCTCTCTGGAAAATATCCTCTCTCACATCTATTACTTCCGTTGTCGTGACTACATAGAGCTGCTGGCCCAGGTCTACCTCCTGCCAGAATTCCTGTCAGAACATTCCAAGGTAAGGGTTATTGCAGGCTTGTCAGGAGGTATCACTCATCTTCACACTGAAGATTTTTGTCTGCTGTAGTAACAGGAGTAAACACCTTGGTACCTCGTCAGCTTGGCAGTAAAATATTGGCTGATACCAGAGTACAAATGTAAAGCCTTCTGCTTGTTTGCCTTTTCGTTCCCATCCCAATTACTCTTGAGAGTAATTTGCTTTTTCCATCCTCCTGAATTTCCACTCTGAGTTGAGGACACTGGGTCTGTGCTGCCACATGTTCCATTTCTGTGAGCACTGAGCTGTGAATCACCACAGAACTGCTCCACATGAGAGCCTCTGAGCCAGAGGGGTGTGTGGTGACCGTGAGGGTGGCATCAGAAAGGCTTAGTGCCACTTTTTTTGCCCTAGAAGATCACTGAGGACCAGAGACATTCTGCACCATCCAGAAAGTGACTCTTCTTCTTTTCAGCTCATCTTCTGTTGCTACAAGCAACCAGAGCCTGCAGCTTGACTCTTGGGTGGACTGCAGCCAGAAAGTTTCCTAGTACCTAATGTCTTAGAGAAATGCTATTGTAAGGCAGATTTTCACCACCTCCCCTCCAGATTTCTAGGTTCTGCACTGCAGATCACTCCCTGTCAGGATCTGGGGAATATGACTGTGCCTTGTTCTATCAGAGCACAAATCAATGTTGGATTAGGTTGTCTTTTGCGTGTATTCCAAAATTTTTCAGTTATGGGAGCTGCTGTGTTCTTGAAAACACAGATGGGAGCCTCACTTTTGCCTGGTGTAGTCTGGTATTTCCCTTTCCCTGCCAGGTACTAACGGTGCCCTGTTGTGTTTGCTCTTGTGGAAAGTACATGGCTTCATTAGCACAGTTCCACTGGGCTGCAGTTCCCTGGAACCATCTGTGCTGATTATCTGGGCTTGGCCTGCAGCCTGGAGTACTGAAGGTTGCAGGAGAACCACAAGACCTTCTGCTGATTCCTTGGACAGGCTAGGAGTGACTTGACAGATTGCTCGTTGCAGTCCAGCTCTCATTAAAATTAGTCTGACCCCTCTGGAGCTGAGTCTGGGACCACAGGAAGCCTCCAGATTTTAGGGGGTTTTATGAGAGAGACAAAGTTGTAGAGGTTTAGAGATAAGAAAGATGTAGAGTTAGAGATCCAAATGTGCCATTTGGAAATAAGAATTAGTTTGAGATCTTGTTAATAATATGAGAAAGACTGTTAGAAAATATTCTTGTCATGAAAAACCTAATTCTTTAAGGTCTGCTAGAACCAAGCTGGCATGGACAAGGCAGGTGTTACCAAGCTCTCTTTATACTTTAAAGACTTAAGGTTTTCCTGTCTGCTATCTTAAAACAAGTGCAGCTGGGAGAAATTTAACTAAATTGCATCCTACCTGGACATATTTGTGACAGCCAAGTTACATAACCATGTATACATTCCTGTCTAGCATGAGTCATGTTTGTGCTGTTAAACTGATTGTTCTTAAAGAAATCATACATGAGGAAGATGTACAGACTCATGGAAAAGAATTTGTAGGAAGGAGGGAAAATGAGAATACAGGTGAATATCTTTTAATCCCAACTATTTAATCTTCTTTTGCAAATTAAGGGTCTGTTTTTGTCAGCTGGAGGCCCAGGACCATTTTCTTGTGATGTCTGTGCAGGCTTGTATGTTCCAGTCATAGAGAGACTTCCCAGTAATGAGTTAAATCAATAATGCAGAAAATCAGGATTTTTATGTTGTTTCCAATTTGTTATCTTGTGCAAGAACTTGTAGACACCAAGGATTTGAGTGACATCTGAACGTGCAGGCACTGTGAGAACATCCATCTCCCTCCCGGATTTCAGACTTGGGTCATCAAAACAGCCACAGCAAATGAAGTTAGAATAAATCAAAATCCCAGACTAATGTTTATACAGTGTCTTGAGGGTGATGAGCCAGCAGCTGCAGCGTGCTCTGACTTCAGCTAATGATTGCTACAAAAGAAATAATTCAGCAAACCAAACATCTTGAGGCAAGATAGATCCTCAGCTCCAGTGCAGTGTGCCTGGAATATCTTTAGGCATCTGTGAAACTCTGTGTTTCCAAGACAGATCACCGATAAGAGCTGAGTTATCTCAGCAGTGGCTTCAGACAGCATGTATTCTGATTTTGATTTGGATTTAATTTTTGAGGGAGAAGGTGAAATAAATTACTGCTTGTGGAGAGTTGACTGAAGTACATTTCTGATGTTTAATGGTTATTTTCTCCAGCTTTTCCTCTGCAAGGCTTCAAGTCTAGCTTTGTCAGTCATGTTCACCTAAGGATGAAATAAAACATTCCAGTGCACTTAAAAACAGGTCTGGCTGCTTTTTGTCATTTTTTTCTAGGATGGTAATGGTAGTTTTTTATCTTTTCTCCTGCATTTAGGTCCGGCTGGTGGTGATTGATGGAATTGCCTTTCCCTTTCGCCACGACTTTGAGGACCTGTCCCTCCGCACGAGGCTGCTGAATGGGCTGGCACAGCAGCTCATCATCATAGCCAACGACCATAAATCAGCAGTAAGTCCAGGGCAGGCTTAAATCCCAAAAGATGCTCCTTTTTTTTGTACAAAGAATTAAGGAAATGTGATTTGCTTTTGTTGCTAAACGGCAAAATAAAACTGCAGTTGTACCCTCTGCATTTGCTCTTGCCAGTTTGGTTGGTAAATGTAGAGGGATCACAAAGGCAAAACACCTAAAAAGTGGGAAATTCCTAGACTTGCCAGAATAAGTAAAATTTGCATCAACAGCAACTTTATTAAGTGGTAGCATGGCATTTTTAATGCTGTTTACCATCATCTGAAATGATTTGGTTGGACAAAGAATGCTCCTCTGGTGACTTTACCTACAAAAATAGGTAAGAGGATTCAGCAGTTCCAACACAACTTTCCACTCTCTGTTTAAAAATAAACTATGGTTTTAGTGTTCCTATGGAGGAAAACCACTTTATCTGCTGGATTGGTCTTCTCTTCTGCTGTCCATGGAAACCCAGAGCTTCCTTCCTGGGCATTGTTTGTACGTCACTGACGGGCTGGAGGCAGCAGACCCGCAGCCAGCAGATGGCACTGGGAAGCTGCAGCTGTTCCAGAAGTTGTTTTGGAAGTCTCTGGCAGCTCAGAGAAGCATTGTTCAGGAATTAGAGCTTCCCCAGCCCTCAAAATGGTGCTTGTGCCTCTAACAGTGTCCAGGTGACTTGTGACCTTGTCACCCACAACTCTCTGGTGCAGTTGGCTTTTGTTCCGAGCTGCTAAAAATAAAACTCCCCTTGTGCTTCGTCTGGGAGCTGTGGGAAGGGAAGAGCCCAGCATTTGCAAAGTGTCCTGACGTGAGATGTGGAGCTCCTTCCTGCTGCTCTGGGCACCAGGGAGATGGTGTTCCAGGGTTTGCACAGCCTCAGGTTTCCCGAGTGCTTTCCCTCACAACTTGGTACCTGGTGACCTTGAACAAGCAGCTGCTGTCACTGGACAGCGTTTTTCTTTGGTCAAGGATAAAATATATAAATTATTTCTTCTGAACCAGAGAGCAGTTTGGTAGAAACTTTCTAAATAAACTCTTGCTAAAGGAGTCAAAGCTTCAGGAATGGTTTTGCTTGGATTTGCCCTCTTGTTAGTGGTGTCTGAGTTAGTCCCATGAGCTGTGAGCAGGCTAAATCCAGCCTGCATGCCAGGGATTGCTTGTCAGGCAGCCTGGATGCTCTAATATGGAAGGAAGTCAGATCCTAAAGCTGGACTTGGAGTGAGGATGCCCAGCCCTTCTCCAGAAGGGAGATGAGGAGGCTATTTGGGGCTGTTACCATGCACTTGTGATGAGTTACTTTTCTAAAATGTGCAATATATGTGCTGGGCTCTCAGCTGTGTAAATGTTTTAGGGTGTGCTCAGGCAGAATTGTTTGCTCTCACACACTTTTCTGAACTGCTCCAGCAAGAATCCTGCGAGCATGTCAAACAATGGAACTCTCTAGGGTCTAAGATGGGTACAATTTTTCATTTTTAATGAACTTTGTGATTAATATTCCTGGCTCTTTCCTGTCTCACCCACCCCCACTTCTACCAGGGATCTAACCTAGACTGTCTGTGAGCCTCCCACAAGTGATTGGGGCTGCGAAAACACTCCCCCGCTCTGTCTGTTCACTTCCATTCTGCTTTGTGTTGTACCCACTTGTGCATTTTTAGACTACAAGGCACAGAAATGTAGTTAATCACCAGGCTAATGCACGTTGTGAGCAGCACCACCAAGTTCATTTACCCCAGGGACTGGGAGCTGGCTCCTCCTGTAGGGCCAGTGCAAGTCACCTGCAGCTGAACACAGATCCAAACAGCCTTTAGGACAAACATTGTGGGATAAATAAGTTGTGTGGAGTTTGCATCCCTTGGGGAGGGAGAAATTGAAGTTTCTTTAAAGTCTTGAATGAAAGAAATCTCTCATTCAAACCAAAAATACATTTTGCAGGGTTCTCTTAATTTGTTTTGAAAAGATGAGGCACCTTTACAGTTTCTCCTCATTAACACAGGAGCTTCATCACAGTTGCCAAGAGTTTTGCCTGAGTAATTGCTTCATCAGTGAAAACTTTTTGAAAATTCCCTCTCTTCCCTCCCACCAATATGCTGCTTTTCCAGGAGATTTTCTTATTTCTTTGCTTCTCTTTCCTCTTTCAGGTGGTTCTGACCAACCAAATGACAACAAGGATTGGACAAAGCCAGTCCACGTTGGTGCCTGCTCTAGGTAAATGTTTAGTTTTGAATTGAAAATTGATATATGACTTCCTTTCCTTTGGCTTTATGTACAAAGAAAAATCGTCCCAAAAATGTACCTGGGAGGAGTAAACCTCTAGCAGGGATGTGGCGAGGAGAAGGTTAAATCACTCACAAAAGAACCCAACTTAATGATTGCATACCCCAAACTAAGCTGCAATTTCCTAAATTCCCTGAGAACCAATCACTGCCTCTCCCAAACAGTTTAAATTGTTTATTTTCCCATTACCCTTGAACATGTTCCATTAATTATTTGCAAAGGCATTTCATATTTGCTGCATCACTGGAATTCTCTGCAGTTATGATGGAGAGGGAAGTTCTGTGTGGGATCCTCAGGCACAGCCTGCCCTGAGCCAGGTTAAAGAGTTTTTTTCCAGGCTGCTCAATTTTGCCCTGTAATGAGCAGATACCTCATCCAGGCCTTTCTGCTGCAGTCACAGGGGAAAATAAAACAGTTCTGAAGTGGAGATTTCTACAAATTAAGGAAAGGTTCAGCATTTAAATCTTATTTCAGGCTGTAGCTTTGCATTATTTTATGATTCACTTAAAGGGCACAAATTCTTCAGGTTCTGTGAGCTAAATAATGATTCCCTTGTTCTGGAGAGGAGAGAGAAGGAGACAGTACAAAGGCAAAGATGTTTCCAGAGTCTGTACAGCCACCAAACCATTTGGCACAGATTTAGGGTAAAATGAACAAACACAGCCCATCTCCTGCAGGAATGTGAAGAACGTGGAATTTGGAGCTGTGCAGGGCAGACCCAGCTCCCAGGATCTGACCCTTTTTGTCAGTTTTGCCTCTTGCTCTCTGATGGATTATTTTTGGCAGCCTTTCTGGCTACAAACTCAATTAAAGCTAATAGAGTCTGTCTTTTTTCAGTGGCCAGCATTGTTTGGGAGCTGTTGTGTTTATTGAGTCATGGGGACAGTAAAGAATGTGAAGACATTCAGGGGAGGTTCTAATTCCCAGATATCCTGCATTGCCTCGTGCATATTTTCTTTCACAAACAATTAATCTGACATGACCTCCTGTGGAGCTCACTGTGACTCTCCCCAGCTTGTGTGACCACAGCATTGTTAAACTTAATAATGTGAACTCTTCCAAAAATGCAACTTGGTACCAGCTGGTAAAATATTTAACCAAGTGGTTTTGATGCCCTGCTTTGAAGAGATGGTATTTCAAAAGTCTCATCATAAAGGCTAAAGAACCTCCCACTCCTCCAGGGTTTGGTGGAGCCAAAGGAACTGTTGAGGGAGGGGTCAGCAGCAAACCCCCAAATAAAATCAATCAATCCTATTGCCTCCACTGAATAGGGTTTTTTCCCCCATTGATTGGTAAGCCTGAGAAACAGGTTTTTCATGAAAGCATTAATCTCTAAACTCTTATTCAGCTCCTGAGCAGAAGGGAAGATCTTAATTATGGGGAAAAAAAAGAGAAAAAAGCACAGATGCTGCAAGGTATTAAGTCAGGAGCTTTATGAAGGGGACAGCTTTCTTTCCCACTAGTGATAGCTAAGCTGGGTGTTCCTAGACATTTCTACTAAATATATTTAGAAAGGAGGTCAAATATTAATCTACAGGCAGTTCAACTCAGAAATATCTCATTTTACAGTAGCATTTTTCACTCATATTCAATGCAGTTGGAAACGTGCTGCTGTGGAATTTGTAGCCATTGTAAAATGTGTTTTGATCTCTGCCTCAGAGCCATATCTGAGAGCCAAAATCTTTAATCTCAACTCAGATATAGTGGAGCAAGGTCTGGCAAGATGCCCACAGGGTCTAGGTCTTCATTACAGTGGGATCATTTTTTTTGCTTCTCAGTGCTCTAATAAATACCAGAGCACAGGGGGCACGAGGGGCTGGGGATGTGGTAGAAACCAAGGAGGGATGGACAGGAAAGAGCAGGTGACAGGAGAGACTTGACTGGTTTAAAATGCAATCTATCTTTGGACTGCTGACAGGGATAAACAGAGGAAAAAGCACCCAATAAAGCTGTCTGTACATTGACTTGTGGTCAGGTGGGAGCTGAAACGAGTGACTGTGCCCCTGAATCAGGATAACAATCCAAACTTCCTTCTCTTTTTCCACCACACCTCCCTGCTGCTTGCTTTTGGTTGTGTTATTTTGCATTTTGCTGTCAGAAGCAGAAGACTGCTTCAGGGGCCCTTAATACTTTAATAATCATTGACTTTCTCCCAAAGCTGGTGTCCCAAAGGGAGTGATGTTTGCTTGTAATTATGCCTGAGAGACAGAATATCGCAGTTCTGAAGTAGGATTTAGACCTCCTCACCAGACTTGTTCAGCAGTAATTAGATGAATCTCTTCTTCAAGCTGCCTCTGTTTTCAGGATTTGTCTAGTACCTGTCCTTTATTAAGCATCCATTAAATTTTTCTACAAATACGGAAGTATTGCATCAAGATTTCTGTAAAACACACTAACTGCAGAGGTTATTTCTTGTCTCGGTGTATTTGGTGTGAAATCCTTGCAAGAATGAAAAAGATGTGATGCATCACTGCAAGAAAGGCATATTTTGTTTTAATCATGGGGGGTTTTTGAAGATTAATTTCATTTCAGCTTGCTGCTGGTGGTGGTGGTATAAGAGATAATGATCTGTCATTGTGTGTCCCTCAGGAGAAAGCTGGGGACACGCTGCCACCGTCCGTTTAATCTTTCACTGGGACAACAGTCAGAGGTGAGTGAAAATGTGAGGAAAATCCATATAATGACAAGCGTGGCACTGGAGACTCTTTCAGACTGGCCACAGTGGCCAAGCAGGGGTTTGAATTTGGCTCCTGGCCTTGCTCTGGTTGGTTGTAGCCATTATAATTTAAGCAGAATTTTTTAGCTTCGGTGTTTTCATCCCCAGTCAGTCCAAAGCCAGAGATGCCAGGGAAGGTTTAAAGCCACCTAAGTGACCCTCAGGACAGGCTGGTGACCCTGAGCTTCAGAGGCAGCCACTGGACCCTTCTGCTTTGGAATGCAGCAGGATCCTGGAGAGCTGTGCAATTCCAGGTTCTGGTGACCTGCAGAGAGGCAGAAGGGGCTGCACTGATGACCCACACAGGGCTGAGCTGTGGAGGGTGGGTTGACCCTTCTAAAACCAGTGTGAAATTCTGTCTGTTGCAATGAGATCTCCTCTGTTTCCTGCTTCTCCCTTCCCCTCTTTGCATTGCAAGGTCATTTCTCTTTCCTGGTCAGTTAAATTTGTCCTGTATATAATATCACCATGCAGCAGCTTGAGATTAAGGAGCCTGCTGCAATTCCCTAATCTTCTGCAAACAGTGAGCAAAAATGCTGCTGGAATGTTGTTGTGCGGGGTTTTGCTTGTTGAATTTGAAAGAAAAATGCAGTGACATCTTCTTGGGGAGTTTTGTTTTTAAATTCTAAGTTTGAAGGCAATGCAGAATGATTACAGCAGGCTGTTTAATTTGGAATTAAATTAACATCACTGATTAGTTAACAGTCTTTTTAGGACAAGTTGCATCAACATAATGATTGCAGTGAACAAAAGTTAATTTTATATATGAAAAGAACTTTTTTTCTTTTGCAACAGAACTAGGAAGGCTGCAGATAGAAGTTCCAGAAAACAAGCCAAGGATAGACAAACATGGCTTATTTACTGATTTAAATCTGCAGCTAACATGGAGTGGGACCTGCAGAAACAGCAATTCTAGATACAACTGTAAAAGCAGAAATAGCTCAATGCTGTCTTATTTTTGCACAGGCTGCCTATAGCTGATGATGCACTGTGGTTTTGTATCAGGTTATTGAGGCACAAAGATCGTTTGAGGATCCATTTGCCTTTTTTTAATGTTCTTTATTTTTTAAATGTGCTTTGGCCAGCTCTGGTACCTGTGTCCTCCTTTCTCTCTACTACTGAAAATGTCAGAGCTTAATTCTAAGGGTTCTCTTTGCTGAGAGGAGAGATCCTTTTGAGTCAGAGGCTCCAGCTGAGCTCTTGTGAAAGCCTGGCTTCTGCAGCTCCAGATTTGGGCAATTTTGTCAAGTATAAGCCAGCATTTGAGTGTTCTGAGGAATTCCCTGTGTAACTAACATGAAGTGGCAGTGTTCCTCAGGCTGTAATTACGTGCTCTCTAATAGAATGGCACCTCAGGGAGGAAAAAACCCCCCGAAAATAATTAACAGGATTTTTGGCAGGGTGTCTTGCTACAGAGAGCAGAACACTTTCTAGACTGGCTTATGTAAGTGTGAGTTTTGGGGAGGTGGGCACGGTGCAGACCAGCAGCCCTGGCAAGGGTTGAAAACCCCTTTGCTTTTGAGCTGCTTTGCAATTTTCTCTCTATATTATGCAAGCATTTAGTGTAGAACACAAATCAAGGTGTATTGCTTAGAGTCTAAATGCACCAAATCAGGGAAGTGTCAGAGGAGAAATAAAAGGGAAACTACTTTCTCAAGGTTGTGCTGTGTGTCAGTGGCAAGGGCAGGCTTAGAAATAGAACATCTTCTCCAGCCTCTGGGTTTTATTGACAGGCTTGTGAAATCTCTGCAAAAAGCCTCTCTAGAAGTTCTGGAATTCTTGAGGGTCTCTCCCAGCTTTGAGAGGTCAGTGAACAAATTAATGGAGTAAGGAAGAGTTGTGCTCAAAACCTTTTTTGTTTGCATTTTAAGAAAGTGACATTTGGATTTAATTCATAATGAATATTGTTCCAAAAATGTCATCAACTTCTGTGATGAAACAAGGCTAATTAATCATTCACTCTTTTTAGTAGGTCTAGATTGTGTTTGAGCTGACAGGTCATGTAAGGATGGGAATCCACAGTTTGAATGACCTATATGAAAATACCTCCATAAGAATTCCACTGGTACTGTAGGAAAACTTGGGTCTGGTCACTGGGCTGTTTGGAATTTGTATTACTCTATTAATTAATCATAATTACCTGGGGTTTGTTTTACCAGGTTGGCCACGTTGTACAAATCACCGAGTCAGAAGGAGTCCACCATAGCCTATCACATCACAGTGAGTATTCCTTTGGGGATGGAGATTCACAGATGGGAGCACACTGTCAGCTGCAAAGGAATTTTCAGACAAATCTGAGAATGGTCTTTGCTTTCTTAGTGTTTTTCAGCTGCCTTCTGAAGGGAACCAGGAATACTGGGATATCTCCAGGTTTAGGGGTAATTTGCACCTTTTCTCTTTAGAAAAGTGACCCAGCATTTTGCCCTCATAGAGTTAAAATACTTTTGATTTCCAGATCAAACTTCCAGGCAGCCTGTCCCCATCTAGTGCTGCTTATTTTATCTGCCCTTGGTGTTAACTTTTGGCCTAAGTGAATGATCTGAGCCTTCATTTTGGGAGACCTGAACTGTTTTCTTCCTGGTCAGGTAGGGTGTTGTTTCTCAGGTGGCTCTTTGCATCTGTTCCAGCAGAGTTCATCTTTTTAGGATCAGGATGACCAGAATGAAAGCTGGTATTTCAGTGCTTTGTTCCATAGGTATTTCCCCATCTCTGCTTTATGTGTGGTATAAACCATGTTGTGTTTATCCTGCACTGACCCTACACCAGCCAATCTACACAGATTTTTTCTCTTCTGCCACTATCATATGAGGAGTTTCCAGCTTGTGGCTGGAGTCCTTATTCATCCCTAGTTAAATCCTGTGATTATTTCCTATTGTGGAGTGCTTAGATACATATTAATGAGAAGAGATGCTGTCTAAGCTGTATTTAGGTTTAAAAAGACAGCACCACTCAACTCTTAACATCCTCAAATGTCAGATCCATAGGTACAATTCCATAACTATTTGCTACGTGTCCTCATGGAAACACGTTGCCATAGCATTTTCTGCAGATCTTAATGCTGCCATCAGATGACATCCTCAAACTTTCAAACAGAAATCAGATTTTTTTTCCCCCCCACTCCTGAATGTATTCACTTGGACAGAAGAAATGCTGCAAATATATAGTTTTAGAAAGATTGGAAGGGGAAGTTGGACTACATCCCAAGGTTGTTTGGCTCATGTGATGGGAGTCCTTTTTAATTCACCAGCTGACACACAGATGGATTTTATCTTGGACAGTTTAATTGCCTTTTTCTTTCAGTTTTATAAGCACCATAAAACACCTATGCTCTTCTGTGTGAATGCACGCAATCTAAATAGAGTTGAGAGTGAATCCTAATCAAAGATTAGTCAAAATTTAAGATTATCCCTGTGTTTTTTCCCTTAATCCTGATGAATTGCTTCAGCAGATGATTTCTTTAAGTAAAAAATGTATTATCCCCATCTCTTTCATGAAATTCAGGTCTGAGAACAGTTTGCTGTTATCATTTCTCATTCCATAGTTAAACTGGAAGATGTCCATACATGTCCAGTGTTTCCAAGTCAGATTTGTGTATAACCAGCATACAAAAAAAAGGTATTTTTTAAAAAAATAAATTCCTTAGGGCTCAGAAATGTGTAAATGAGGTGCTTTGGTACCATTGGCAAAGTGGCTGCTTAGTGCCCATGAGCTGATGAAATGTGTAAATTCATGACTGAGCTCTGGGGTTTTTTTTATCCCTGTCCTTTCCAGCACACTGGCATCAGTCACCACTCTGAGGGGGCTGTGGAACTCCTCTCCCATGAAATCCTTTCTTCCACAGGCTGATAAGGATTCATTCTTAAATGCAGAGTATATAGAAATGGAAATTGATTTATGCACAAGGGAGTAAGTAGCTCAGCTGATTCACCTGAATTTCCCAGGAATGTGACCTGATTATTTCATAGTGAAAGACAGAGACCCAGGATCTAAATTCTGGGGAGGAATTGTGTTTCCCTGAACTGTGGAGGGTCTGCCAGGCCAGCAATGGGAACACTGCTCAGGTAACAAACCCATCTACTCGTGCCAGTCTTGCTGCAGAGGGTGTAAATCCAGAGGACATTAAGGAACAATTCAAAATGACAGAAGACTGAGCTTTGTCCTTGGTTCCAGCAGCCGCCTCCTCACCATCTAAAACCCACTACCAAACCTCACAAATTTACACAAAATTCTTGTATTTTCAAGGTGTCTGCCTGTATCCAAGTGCAAGACATCCATCCTGGGCAGCCTACTTTATGTTCTGGCCCTTATAACCCTTGGAATGCTTTCACTGGGAGTCAGCATTCTGGATTAAGTGGATACTTGGCTACAGATCCACCTTTGTGCCTCAGGGAAATGGCAGAGATTAGATGCAGTGAAACATTAAACTTGAAGATTCCCCATTATGCTCTTTAGAATAACACTTGAGTTGCTTATAAATAGCAGAGGGGCTGCACAGATCCTGCCCTTGTGGCACCTCTTGCTGTTTATTCCTTAAAAAAGCCTGGGTTGGGTGAGGTGAGGCATTCAGAAATAGAAATACAGGGATGGGAGACTTAAACAAGACATTTTGCTCGGGTTTGGGATTGATCTTGGTGTGGGACACACTGGCATTTGGGAAGAGTCACGTCTAATGGTAATTCTGCCTGCTTTTTTCACACTGCACCAACCCAAAATGTCAGCGTTCCTGAAATGTTCTTGTCCCCATATTGTCTCTACCTGAGCATTTTGGATCAGCAAAGCAATTTTGTGTTCTGATTAATGCCTGTTCCTCTCTAAGTCTGTACTGAGAGTCTTCACTGAGCTGTCAGCAGTGCTCTCTGCACAGCATTTGTGTGGAGATGGGATTTCAGACAGTTGCAGGCTTCAGACAACATCTTATCATCTCCATCTGCATCCATGACATGTTTAACTAACTGACTTAGAGATCTTTCATATTTTAAAATGGTTAAAAATTAAATTGTGAGCTACAGTAACAGAAAATATGAGTGGTACTAGGCCAGATAGAACACTTCAAGCACTCTCCTGAGTAGCAGCATGTAGTTTTCACTTCTACATTTAGTTTTTGGCAGTCAAAGGTTTTCATCCTATTGTGTCCCATAAATTACTATGCTGGAACAGTCTTTGCAGTCTAGAGACAGATTCAGCTTTGCTGTTCTCTTACAATGTCTCATTGATGTTTTCAGTTCATTAAGTAGGTACATGGAACAAAAATATCCTAGGTTGTAGAAATTCACAGTTTTGTTTCTGAAAATGACTGAAGCAATTAATCCAGTCATCTCCTTGCTTCTGTGGGAGCTGATGGATTTGTCTTTTGATTTATTTAAATAGGCAACATAAGTTAATTTATAGAGAAGCAGTTTTTCATAGCCATAGGGGTGATAAACAGTAAAATGAAAATCATAGCCTGGTTGGTGAAAATAAAGTATCTTTAAAAAACAAAATGAGCAGATATTAGTTGGCACATGTGTTGTAAAGTTTGCAGTACTGAGCTTAACCTGGTCTATAAACATTCTGTGGCTGCTCATCCCAAAAAAATGGCAGCAGCATCCCTCATTCTGATCTTCTGAGAACTGGTAACTCATGCTTTCTATTCCTACAAGTCTTAGCTCATGATTTTCCTTACATCTTCCAGTCGCATGGCTTCCGAGATGTGCAGCCTCCAGCTGTCACTCACAGCGCAGAAGGGACTGAGATGAACCCTCGGAAACGGCCACGGCCAGAGGAGGAGAAGCAACAGTGATTCCAAAGTGGAATGTTAAAAACCTGCAGGAGAGCAGTGGCAGAGTGAATGTGCAGCCAAAGGCAGCCCGAGAGACTCTCAACTTCAGTTCCTGCTCTGGACTTTATTTTAACATTAAGACTGCAACGTGCAAATTTCTGTGGCACAAAATTCCTTTGTGTATGGCATAATTGTACTTTTATAATAAAAATCTATGTTTTCTATGACAAGTGGCTTCAGCTTTGGGTTTTTTTGGGGTTGGTTTTTTTTTGGGGGGGGGGGGGGGGTGGGGGCTACAACTCCATCTTTTCACACTGGGTAAAAAGACAATGAAATGAGAGGCTCTAGCACAGCAGATTTAATGACAGGCATGTGGATCAGTCATCTGGCTTTGTGTGTACCTGAATTTTAAGGAGGTTGGATGCAGCGCTGTGTTCACCACAGGCTCAGAGCAGGACATAGGCAGTGGATGCTGGAAGAGAAATTCAGCTTTCAGTGCTACACCAGAGAGGGGCTTTAGCCCTCACCTGCCGCAAAGTCCTTGGTCAAGGACAATCAAAGCTCTGCTTTGAACTTCTCATTTATCCTGTAGTGGCAACAACAGAGATGAAAGACTGGATCTGAAGGACAAAGGATTTAATCCAGCACGATAATTTTATGTTCCTGTCTCAGTAAGTGGGAATATTTTACCCTGACTCAGGCTTGAACCAAACTGCTGCATAGCCCTGACTTCCATGTTCTTCATTTCATTTCATGCTGTAATCAGGATCTCTTTTGTTCGTGGCTGTAATAAAAAGGAAACCCAGACTTAGGCACCAGCAATATCAGCAGCTCCAGAGTCTAAACCCAGAGAATGAATGTACACTGAAAGCACAGCAGCTTTTTGTCCTCTTTTTATTAAGAGAAAACAAATCGAGGAGATTATTAGAGGAGAAGAAAGGTGCTGCACTGCAAAATAGTAATTACTTCAATTATGGGAAGTGTTTGTACACATGCACAGAGATGACCCCTTTTGGCAGAGCACTCGGTAACGTTAGAGCTGAGGAAACTCAGCCAGCAGCTAAATGGAGAATTCAAGTTGTGGGAGTCACTATCTTAAATTTTTAATTTAGTATACACTAAACTGACTTTGCCTTGAAAAAAAATGCAGTGCTGAATCTGAGTCATAAAATCTCTCTATTCAAAAAAGGCTGCAAGAAAAAAGAAAAAAAAAGGCAGTGGTTTTTGCATCATTATAGGGTTTAGATAAAAATTACATAATAAAATATTAAAGGGAAAAGTATTGAGTTGCCATGCAGCAAACTGGGCTGTGTCAAAATTTAAAAACTGTGAGTCAGGGAGAAGCTCTGAAGCAAGCAGCATGACATAGGGGAAGGGAGGCAGCGGGATCTGTGACTCAGACAAACATTTCAATGCAGGAGACACAGGCAAACAAAAGGATCCTACCGCATGTGATGTCAGCAAGCAAACGCTCCCGTTTGGGAATAAAGGCTTCCTACGTATTGCAGTGCAGGAGGAGGGGGGAGCTGGCACCGAGCTCTTGCCTACGTAGCCACAAGGAAAACCATCCATTAGGAATGCTGGAGCAATATTTTCAGGAGCTCTCCTGGTTCCTGGTGATAGCTGCTATCTAAAGGGTTTGGTAATTATGGAAAAATCCATTTCACTCAATGCATTGTGCTGGGATTTAACACCCTCCACACGTCCTTCCGTGTGTGAGCAGAGTAACAGTGTGGCTCCCATATACTATTAATTTCAGCTGACTGTGGTTTTAATTTTGTTTGTAGTAGAGTAGCATCCAAAAGCCCCAGCTGAGATGCTGATCCTGTTATAACAAGATAAATGGTTTTGGCTGAGTAAATGCTAGAGCTTCCAGTGTTATGGGCATCATTATTCAAATAAAAAAGATGCACAGTTACTGGTTAACAGTGGGAGTTACAAAACGTCCAGAGGAAACATTGGAGGCTCTCTATGCTGAGATTTTTTAATTTTTCTCTCTTTTTTTCCTATTGAAGCTATTATAAAAATCAGCTCTGCAGACCAGAACTGAGAGAAGGATCTGTTGGCGGAGACAAAATTAGATTAAATGAGCCAGATTTCGTTCTCATCTGCTGGAGACAAGGAAGCTGTTCCAGGCTCAGAATTGCAGAGAAAGAAAAAATTTGACCGTTGCCTCACCAGTAAATCTTCCATGGCAAGTTGATTTTTTTCCATAAGTGCCTGGAATTCTCATGCACGTCACAGCATCAGCGCCCAACAGCGAGGGGCAGAAGAGGATTTTATTACTGCACAAAAAGTAAGATTCTAAGTAGCCAACCTCATGGCACCGCATCAAAAAGAAAATGGGTTGTTTGATTTGGTGCTTAAGTCCCAGTTTGCTGAAAGCCAAGGGCTTTAACTGTCATGCTGAGTTTGAAATTATTCCATTTTGTGGGGACAGCATTTACTTGTGGTGGAGGAACTTATTTTGTCACCACAACAAGAATCCAGATCCCACCACAGGCCTTGGCAACAGGCAAACACTGCGGTCACAGGAGAATTCTCAAGCCCTGAGTCCTGCTTTGAAACTCTTTAGTTTGGACAGGGAAAATAACAACTTATTTATTCCTGATTTGATGTGTTCTGCACCTTTTCCATTATGAAATACTGAGGAACCAGCTAGGAAATAACAAGAATAAGTTTAAGAAAACATGGAGAAGAAATAGCTTAACTGGAGGTACAAAGGTGTAGCCAAGGTTCAAGGTAGGAAATCAGGCTCCTATTGAAGTCAATCACAAAGTGATTGATTTGTGTGGAAAGGAGATTTGGCCACTAACCTGAGTGCCGAATACAGAGATGAGAAAAGTACATTTAAAATATAACACCCATTTTCCTGATGAATTTCAGTTACTGTTCCTTTAGTTATTTTACAAGGAGACTAAATTTAGAATCAGATTTATTCTCAGGTATTTCATGGATTAACAACAAAGGTGAAATCCTTACTGCCTGCTTTTGAACCCCACCTTTCTCCTGAGCAAAAGAAGATAAGAAAGTTGGAAGGGTAAGTCATTGTGCTCCAGCTTCTCAAAAGAGACTGTCTTTACCATGCTCAGGGTAATAATTCTTTAGGAGGGCACATTAAGATGTGTTGTACTGGTTAATACTATATGAAATATATGTGGTAAAGTTTAGAATTATGGTTTGATGCCTTCTTATCCCTGAGGAAAATGGAATAAACAGAGCGCTGACATGGCAGTAACACAAATATTACAGCAGAGCACAGAAGGGAAATAACAGCTTTTTAAAAGGATGAAACCCAGGGAGGTCAGCCTGTGTTCCCAAAGCAGCTCAAGCACGAAGGCCCTGCTAAGAGCTCGCCCAGGGAGCCTGGCTGCAGGAGAATGTGGTGCTGGCAGTGTCTGGGAGCAGCCTGGCCAGCCCTCCTCCTCCGCAGCCCCTCGGCTCCAGGAACCAGTGCCAGCTGCTACCTGCTCCGGGCTTCCCTCTGCCTGCTCCCCAGGCTGGGCACTCAGTGGCTCGTGGCTCCTGGCCATGCACTCATTTGGGATGATTAGGGTCAGGGGAGTTGGCTTCCCTTGGCTAGAGCAAGATGCCTGCATTAATGTTCTATCCTGAAGAATGAAATCACCGGGAACTGGCCCCTTTCCCAGTACTGAATTTCACCCACAAATGCACCCACTGTTAAACTGTCAGCTCCTGTCTTGCTTCCCACAAGCAAGAAATATTCCTACAATATCTACTATCTATCTATTAGAGAGCCTAAGCTCTACACATTTTTAACTCTATCTATTGAAATAATAAATGGCATTAAAACCGATAGTTCCATCATTACACAAGTAGTAAAAAAGTTAGATTACGTGCCAAAAGAACGCATAGAGAAGTCTGTATTTTACTAAGTCATCCTTCAAGAATTATAGCTAATATTGCTCATTTTATTACAAGAATTACTTGCCATTGATTTAAACGGAGCCAAAGAAGCATCGGGATATTAAAAAAAAATAAATCACATTTCAGTTTCAAACAATGAGAAGGGGGAATGTTTAAAATATCTTATAACATATATAGGAAAGTAAAAAAGGAACTCTACAGACCTCAACAAATGGTTCTAATTGGATCTGGATGTTTTCCTCAAAGGCCACAAATATGCTGTTTGAATACTTGCTCAGTTTGCATTCCTTTGGACGTTTAAATTTCTGACACATATCCTTCTAATACTCTTAATTTATTTAGTGTGAACTGCTGCAAATTTAGCAACACAGTTACAACTCCACTCCCTTAGTAATTCTTTTTGTATCATATATGTTACTAAATTAAAATGTTTTGGGCTAAAGAACAAGTTGTCTCCTTAGCAGGAAAAGAATGCCTATAAAGTGCAGCATGTCAATATGAGATTGTAACACTTTTTTTTTTTTAACTAGATAAGCTTACTGCTCACTACACTTTTGATAGTAAATGTGTTACATCACATAAATCTATCTCTTTAAAAGTCATTCATTCATTAATTTGTAAAATGAACACAAGTTTCTGTGGCTAAATCATAGGGTTTGAGACTGTGGAAAGAAGTTAGAATCAGCTGCATCAGTGGGATTTGAGGGGGACACTAACTCAAAGCACACCCTTTCCTAAACAGGGGTTTGAATGGAAGGCTGAAAATGGAATTTTCCTTTGGGATGGGACTGGAAATTTCCATGACAGCTGGAAGTGGGATTCTGGCCTGAAATCCTGTGTTTTGCAATGGATGGGGATATTTCAGAATAATCTTTGACTATTAATCTGGAAAAGCTGACTTGACCTCAAAAACTTTAAAAAAAAATAAAAAGAGAAAGAAAAAGGGAGAAGGACTTTGGTGTTTAGGAGCACCCCAATACAGTATTTATTATGGTAAAGGAGTCAGTAAAACTGTGGTGACAGAAGTTAATCAGCTTTTTAAAGCTGCAGCTGAACAGACTGAACCTAAGAAAATGAACTGGAGCTCGATGGATGTTGACTCTGTCAACAAGAGTCTTCTTGCTGTATTCCTTACAAATTATTGCTGTCTTTAGTCTTAGGCAACTGGAATTATTAAAACTGGATATAACTTCTAAATTCAATTCAGGTTTACTGCAAAAGCCCTACTTTTTAAAGAAAGAAGCCCTGCTTTGAAGAGGCATTTACCATTGGATTTTTCCCATTAAACTCATTTGTATGGTATCAGAGCATATATCACAGGTATGTTAAGTGTTGTCAAAGCATTCTTCATGACCCTGAACATCTTCTGTTTGTCAGCCCACGGGAGTCACTTCCAAAGTTTACAAAGAATTAAAAAGCACTTCTTTTTGCCCTCCATACAATTCAGGTCACCTCCCCGAGGCCTGTTCAAACCCTGCTTATTTCTCAACAGCAAATGAGAAAGAGGAAGGCATCGTTTTAAGGCTAAAATAAAACAGATTTCTTCCAAAACAATACTGTAAAATGTTCTCTTTTAAAACAAAAAGCAACATTAAGCTGAAAAGGATACAAACATCTGTGTTTCCTTCTCACATCAAGTGGCCTTATTCTCCATATGACTGCAATGGTCTCACACTCAGAATGTTGTGAATTGCGAGTTTATTCCATCCACCTCCCCTCATCCCATAGGAACCATCCACCCTGCTGCTACCCAGCGATACCCAGAGTGCAGCCAGGCGCTCTAAATTTAGCTCCCAGAGTTCCTGAACACTCCAAACATTTCGTAACAGCACCAAGCACACGCTCTGAGGGGTCAGTGGGTAGCACATCGTGCTTAGAGCTTCCTTTTCTGGGCAGCACTGAGGAGCAGGGTGGCTCCTCCTGGGGGAATTGCCCACCCCAGTGGCCCCACAGAGAGCAGGGCCAGCAGGTTCCTCCTGCCTGGCTCAGCCACACCACCCACAGTGACCGTATGCTCCGCGTTCCAGCTTAATGGGAATGGTTTTCCACCTTTCCCTCCCAGAAACAAATGTCAGCATGGCTGGGAGCCATCAGCTCTCTATTTAATATCAGAGCAAAACAATCCCGACTTGACCGTAGTGCCAAAAGTTGACAAAGTGTCCTGAGTGTGGAGTTCTACTCTATTTCATTTTAATTAGTGTCTTCTGCCACGAGACAAATGATGAAAAGCACATGGGGACTGCCAAGATGAATCAAGGACATCTGGTAACTTTAACATTTCAGCATGAAACAGAGTAGGTATTACTCCCAGATACTCTTCTGTGCTGTTTGAAACAATTAAAAAATATATAGAATTAACAAAAATTTTTGAAAAAGGCTGCCTAAATGCTTTTGAATATCTTCTTAGATAGTTTTAATTGCTGTTTGTCATACAGCATGAAGCTGATCTTGCATCTTGTTGAATTAGCTGTTACTTCCCTAAGACATTGTTATAATAGGAATTTTTATAATTCAGATCATATTACACCAAGATTATCTGGATTATAGTTTCTTAGAAACTCCAACTGCCTCTGGATTCCTAGTGAAAAACAACTAATCATGAAGTTAAAACTGCTTTGTGATTCTTGCATTGATATGCATCCTCCCAGGGCTTGTGACTCACTGATGATGCAGAACACACAAACATAAAAAAAATAAAAAACAGAAGCCAGCAATGACATCGTCAGCTGCAACTGGGAGCTCTCTGCTCAAAAAGAACTGCAATGTTTCTTACCCTTCAATGTTTCTTACCCTTCAAACCCACCTGGCATCCCTAAATAAACAAGTGTTAAATTGAAAATAAAGAAACAGTATAAAGAAAAATATTGCTTAGAGATAACCTTCCAGGAGAAGCGATGTGATTTTCTGTCACTGTCAGCTGTGAAGGACTAAGACTAACTGTGACAATCACATTTTTAACTCTCAGGGCTTTTACATATTCACAAGATTGCAATATGATCAGTCAATGCAGTTGCCGGAAATATTCTAAAATTAGTTTGGCTCTAAAATAATTCACCAAACAGAAGACAGATTTTCAGGAGCACCTGACATGCAGAGGTAATTACTACAATGCAGAGAACAACAGGTTTCAGCAAGATACTGTCCTTGTTACAATACATAAAAATTTGAGGATCTTTTTGATTATGAGGCTCTTGATTTGACCATTTTTCAAGGTATATCTGACATTAAGGATATGTTCCCTCCCACGTGTACAAGCTATTTTAAATGTGTGGCAATTATACCTGTTCGTTATTGGTATTTATGGACCCGATAGCTCTGAAAATAGCTTTCCATCACCAATGAATAAAACAAGCCAAAATGCCTTTCACAAATGAAAGACATATATTAGACAGCAAGAGAATATTCACTACAGTTTGTCTCCCACTGATGGGTTGTCTTTTAAGTTTTGGTTGGTGTAGCATCTTCAGCTTCTCACAAGTTCTCCTTTGCCAGAACATGGAATGTGTAGATATTGCTAATACGTAATTTATCATAGGATCATGGAATGGTTTGGGTTGGAAGGGACCTTAAAGATCATCTATTCCAACCCCTGCCATGGCCAGGGACACCTTCCACTGAACCTGGATGTTCAGAGCTCCATCCAACCTGGCCTTGGACACTTCCAGGGATGGGGCAACCCCAGCTTCTCTGAACAACCTCTGCCGGGGCCTCCCCGCCCTCACAGCGAAGAATTCCTTCCGAACACCTAAACTAAACCTACCCTCTTCCTTTCTCATGGCCAGTTCCCCTCACGCAAAGACTCTCCGAGGCTGCTCCTGGCCCCGGCCCGGGCCGCGGCTCGGCGGGACAGCGGCGTCCCCTCACGGCGGGGTGAGCGCGGGCCGCCCCCCGCTGCCGCCCCGGCCTCTCGCACCCTCCGGCAGCCGCGGAGGC
>VZRV01000511.1:99234-191543 GCA_013398115.1 Falcunculus frontatus | reverse complement strand
GCCGAAGCCGCGGGCGACGCTGACGAGGAGCCCGGGGCAGAAGGAGAAGCGGGAGCGGCGGCTGAGGCGGAGGAGGGAGAAGGCGGCGAGGGCGACGCCGGCGACCCTCAGCCTCCCGCCCCGCCGCCGCCACCCCCGCCGCTGCCCTCGCTGCCCCGGCCGCTCTCGGAGCACATCACGGAGGAGGAGGTGGAGGGCGAGTGCCTGGACCTCTGCCTGCAGCAGCTCTACAAGTAGTGAGTGCCGGGCTGAGGGGAGCGGGGCAGGGCGCGGGGCTGAGGGACCCCCGCGTGTGGGGCTGAGGGGACCCTCCTGTGTGGGGCTGAGGGGACCCTCCTGTGTGAGGCTGAGGGACTCCTCCGTGTAGGTCTGAGGGACTCCCCGGTGTGAGGAAGAGGAACCCCCATGTGGGGCTGAGGGGACCCCCGCAATGTGGGGCTGAGGGAGGGAAGCGAGGACAGGGGGGGATCCCCGAGGCAAAAGAGTTCAGGACTTCGGTGGTGCTGAGGCGCCCGGGGTCACAGCGTCCTGCTCTGTGCGGCTGCCCCTGCCCCAAAGAATCCTCTGCTCCGTGCCCTCTGCTTCCCTCTGGCCGGGACAGGCGAAGGGAAGAGACAAGGGAGAGCCACGAGCATCCATCTGGAGAGCAGCTTGCTGGGGAGGGAGAGCGGTGGGGGAAATGTCTCACGCTCTGGTGCCAAAGCAGGAGGGGGGTTTGCCTGTGGTTGATTGTGCTGGGGCTTGAAATTGAAATGTTCCCCCTGTGAGGGTTTGTCAATGGGGAAACCTCTGCCAAGAAGGGGGAAGAAGGGGCAAGGAAAGAGAGGCGGTCCACCCCCTTCACCCTTCCAAAAAACCACCGCACATGGAGAGAACCACACCGTGTATTCAAAGACCGGGGAGAAAAGAGGAGTAGAAAACCTTGGGAGAGAGCTATCCATAATCATGGGGATTTTTCTGCCGTCAGCTGGGGAAAGCCGGCTATACTCGGTTCTGTACGGAGGCAGTTTCCAGATCTGTGCTTTCTAAAGGCTGGTGCATAAAGAGGAAACAGATGGGATCTATTCCCAGTGTGGAAAGTCTGTGGACTGAAAGCTAAAGATCAGTTACCAGTGCCTTGTATTGTGCTCAGCTCCGGCTTTGAAGGCTCGAAATAGAAGCGGTTGTTAGTGGCGATTCTTTAGGAACCTTTTTAAACTGATGCCACAGGAGGAGACAAATGAAGCTGTGAAAACCTGCACAGCACACCGGGGAGCTTTTCTGCCATTGAGCCGGTAATTGTAATGAGAGGTGTTACTCAGTCGCAGAAATAAATAAATAAAAGAGAGAAAAGAACCGGGTTTTACAACTGCATGGTCTGTTTCTATCCAGTTCTCATCTGCCCTCTGCGTTTGTGGACGATAGGGACAACACAATGATAGCTGCAGAGGACAAAGCTCTCCTATTCACACATGCTCACCCTGCCACCTTTGGAAAGTCTCTGGAATACAGCAGCACATTCATAGGATGTGGTAGAGAGCAGAGAGGCAAGTCCTTTCTACCTATTTAGGACGTGTTTTGTTGGGTTATTTTTAAACAGGCTTGTGAAATCCAAAGTCACGTTAGTGGGAATAAAGTTTTAGACGTGGAGCAGATTATTTGAAAGAATTATTTGAAGTGTACCTATGAAATGATTTTGAACTGGAATTCCTCCCCCACCCCTTCTCTCTCTGCCTGTCCCCATACCCCAGATTCCCCAGTTTCTGAAGCTCATATTCATGGCTGAAATTAATAAGGAAAAAAAAAAAAGACATTTTGAGAGGATTCTTTTTATAGAGACAGCTTATGCCAGGTTGTGGTTCTTTGGGTTTTTTTCAGCTTTCAGTATAAATCTTTGGATGGCCACTGAATGAAGCATCCCTTGGCTTTGTTTGTGGTGGAATCAATGCAGGCTTCCTTCTCTAGGCAAAAACCAATGTCTACCTCAAAATCGAGGGAGCAGGGGATCATGTTGTAAGAAAATAGTTTCCTATTTAATAATATTGTAAGCCAAATCTAACAACTTCTAAGACAGAGCTAAACTGAAATAGCTTTTTCTTGAATGATGGTGGAATCTGAGGTAAGTGCAAATATGCAAAAGTATTCTTCAGGTAAGGTACTGTATTTTTAGTTCACTCTCCAGTCACCAGAGAAACTTAAAATGTGACAAGACTATAAAACAGGCAAAACCAGAATGTTTTCACCCTTTACAGCCAAGGATTCAACTGGTCAGATGCTTCCAGAGGTGGGAAACTTCATGCATACGAGTAAAGCTGCTCTTGTGCCAAACAGCTTATGATAGTGTTAAAAAAACCAACCCAAATAAAAAAGCACATGAAAACTCATGTAAAAGGGAATATTTCCTTGGTTTGTCATTAGTAGGATAGACTCTATTCTGAAGGCATGTTTTCTGCAACTATATATTAGTCAAATGACTGGTTTGCATTCTATGTAGCATGAGGATAAAACCCATTGCTGTGAAAAATCCAACAGCTGTTTTTCAGCTATTTTAAGCACAGAGCTTTAGATCTTTTTGAGGAAAGTAAGACCATCTCAGAAATGAGAACATATTGCTAATCATGACAAAATATAATGGTTTTCTGTCACTGTGTAGATCAGTATCAAAGAGTTCTTATTTATGAGATTTTCCTGCTATTTTCCAAAAGACTCATATTCCCCTTTGAGGTTTCCAGTTCCTGTTATTTTTTTTTTAGAGGCAACATATGCTTGGAAAATTAGATTAATGTAATCTTTATATCTGTCTAAATGCCACAAAATGGGCACTGTGTGTTTTCTTAGTGACCCTCCACAGAATGAAACCCATCAATAGGAGGTGCATTAGATGGAGAAAATAGTCAAAAAGGGATTGCCTTGGAACATTGGCTGATAACCACAAAATGAACTTTCAGGCTGTAGCTATACCATGTTATTCAAGGGAAAATATATAATTTACATAGTTTCTGTGTACAAACAAACATACCAAGGCCTTAAAACATTAAATATGAGACCCCATCACTTGTTCCTGCTAAATCAGGAGCAGACCTGGTTTCTGACTCACTGTAAAGGAAGAAGTTACAGACTTGATGTAACAAAGTTACATATCATGCTCTGTTCTCTTCCTACTGATACTTTTATTAAATCTGATGCATTAAAAAAGCTGATTCTTGACAAGACCTCTGAAAAACAAATCAGCAAAGTTGTGCTTGCCAAGAGAGGACACAGCCAGACTCTCACAAGTTGTGTCACCAGGAAGAAAAAATTTGTCTTGCTGCTACACTTTTTTTCCTGTGCAAATGAAATACTTTTTAAAATTCAACTGTATATTCTTCTCACTTTTCTTTTTCTCTGTTTTCCCCCCAAGCTTTGATGGGAATTGATATAGTTGGTACCATTTCTAGGTTCAGGTTTGCTTACAGTGATTTTGGTGGTACAACAGTTTTACTTTCAAATGTTCATTTAAGAATTCAAATTTCATTTGAACAAGCTTAGGAAGTAGCCCTGCTTCTCCAGTGTTGAGTTTGCAGAAGATGGTAAGTAAAATAAAACTAAAATTTATTGTTATGTCATCTTAAGTGCTTAACTAAGTCCCTGATGACAATGTGATTGAGGATTGCAAAAATCTTGCTTTGACTTGGAACATGAAAAGAAAAACTTCTAAGCACTGCCCTTTTAGATTTCTTCACAGAATACTTAGATTCCAATAAAATGCAGTATTTGAAGTGAGTTTTTTAAATTGATCCTTTCTCTTAAAGAGAGAAAATATTTTTTGCTTATGGATTTCCCACAGTCTTATTACAAAAAAATCAAGAAAGGCAACGTAGGCTCACCCTTTTAACACTGGAGTTATGTAAAATGTGGACACTAAATGAGAATGGAGGTTTTGCCCCTCAACTTGCAATTTTAAGCTAAAGAAGACCTTCTCATGGTAATTTTCCATGAGCAGAACTCCTTTTATTTATAAAGTAAGCTCTCGAGAACTGTTCTTTCTGCTGTCTCCATCTCTTGAGTGGAGATATGGAATTCTCTCCCTTTAAGAAGCAGATACACATGTTTTAAACTTGCTCTCTTAAGCCCTATCATATGAAAGCTGTCACTGTCATCACTTTAAGTTGAAATTCATATATAATGCTGGATTGGCTTTCTTAGCATCATATTAAATAGGCTGTGATGTTTTACTCCTTCATAATTTGTCTTTTATGATCAATTCTATTGATTGCAATCTCAAAGCCCTTTTAAGAAATATAATTAACTACTTGCCACGTCTAATATTAATCACAGGGACCAACAAAAAAGTCGTTGCATCCTTTTTAATGTAGTGCTTTTTTCATCGTCTTTTGGGAGGTTTTACAATAGAAATTATTGGCTTGTGCCCACAGTGAATGGCAGGAGTGGATATTGGGTGCACCTGGCTGGGGCATTTTCTATGATTAATGAGATTGGATAGAGAACATTCAATTTAGACTCCATATTAGGAATATTTAGTCTAATCTAGGTTTGGATTAGATATTAGGAAGAAATTGCTCCCTGTGAGGATGGGGAAGCCCTGGCACAGGGTGCCCAGAGAAGCTGTGGCTGCCCTTGGATCCCTGGAAGTGCCCAAGACCAGGTTGGACGGGGCTTGGAGCACCCTGGGACAGTGGAAGGGGTCCCTGCCCCTGGCAGGGGGGGCACTGGATGGGCTTTAAGGTCCCTTCCAACCCAAAGCAGTCTGGGATTTCCCATCCCCAGGTTGTAGCTGTGTTAACATCTCACAGGAGCCCCTTCAAGATTAGGAATCCCTTCCAGTGGGTGGTTGTTGGCTGAGGATGCTGACATCAGACCCAAGGGATTTTGGTGCTAGAAATCCTGGTGTTTCTCTGTAAAGAAATCCTACATCATCCCACAGAAGTGTGTGCAGAAACTCAAGAGCTTGAGAATTGCTGTCAGTGCCTTGTCACTCTTGAAAAGAACCCGTGTTCTGGATGCTGGTGATGTCATGGCACACACATTTCATCCCCTTTAGCCTGGAAATCATTATCATCTCCAAATAGGTGGTGTTTAGAAATAAATGTTTTCAAAACACAAGTAATTCTCTACACATTGAGGGATTCTTCTTGTTGTTCCTAAGGCGTATTCAGCTCGTGCTCCCACGCTTTTAAAAATACTGAAGGAAATCAAATATTTTGATAGTCATTTTAAAAAAGAATATCAGCTCAAATGAGCTATCTAAATTGCAGATTTACATTTTGTAATGGTTAACATATAAGGTGACATTTCAAAACTTCCTATTTAATGATTAAAAGGATGCTGAGTTTTTCAAGCACGAGGGTGACTATGCTTGGAAGTTGCTTTATATAGCATTAAAAAAATCATTCTTAGTGAACAGATTATGGAAATATATTCATCCCAGTGCTTTTATTTCAATGAACGTTGCTGGTAGTACAACACATTAAAGGGAATTAATGTTGTTAGGAGCTTTTCACACCAAGATTTTTTTTTGACCCAAGAGCAATTTGCACAGATTCTGCTCCTCCTAAGTGAGGATGTTTGCTTTTGAGTACAAGCTGACTGAAGAATTAGATCTGTGCTAACATATTCTTTTTTTGGACCTTACACAACCACTCTTGAAACTAAAATCTTATTGGCCATCGTGTGAAACTACTTTTGACTCTGCCTTTTGGATGTGATGAGCTTCATTCCTCTGGAGAGTTTGTTTGGTAATTCTTTTTTTCACAAAACATTCTGCATAGAACATTTTTATCCTTAAAATCCCTCACTGTAACTGCTTTCAACAGTGGCAGAGTATTTCTCCACCTGTTCTTTGAAGGACTTATTTGTGGTTCTTTTCATAGAAGGTTAAACTTTTAGTTTGCTTTGTGTTATGTGAGCAGAAGTTTCAGTGCCTTGGCTGCTGTGTCAGTGATGTTTGGTCTCATTCATTTTTGTTGTCTGGCTAAATTGCTTACATGATCACATTAAAAGCAAAAGCAACAGGGCGTGCAGTACACAGATAATGAGAATACTATTTATTACTATATTTGATACTCTGAAATATTCTCTGGCTGTTCCACACCATTTTCTTTCTTCCCGTTGTTTGGTGCCTGCTCTTTTTTGGTTTGTTTTCTCCTCGCTGTCTAGGAAAGACATGTGAGAAATGGGATGCAATGGAGTTAGCAGTTTAAAACATTAGATGTTCTTTGAAGCATGCTGCAAGACTGTCTTATGCAATGCAACCACGATTATGTAATGCAAATGATTATAAAAATAAATGTATCCTGGACAATATGTGTGTGTGACATGTTAGGAACCCATGACACTGCTAAATGGCCATTGCTACATGTTGTAGTGCAGGGCCTCCTGTTTGCCTTGGCTGAAATCTCAATTACTAACCAAATATTCCAGATTTTTGTTGTTATAACACACTAGTGATTAGATAAAATGATTGCAGACTGTGGACTTGTTTTACAGAAACATTTCTGCCGTGCCTTTGTACTTCATTAGGAAGAAACAATGTTACCCGCCTTTAATAAGACATTTTATAAAGAAGTAATCATCAGAGCCATAAATTAGGAGTGCGTGGGAAATAGCTGCCCTTGGGTACTTCTATAATTAATACAGAAGTTAAACAAGTTAAACAGATTGCAGGATTACCTCAGTTTATGTTTATATTGGATGGAAAACAGCTGAGGGGCAAGTAATGATTGAGTAACTGAAGCAGCATTTGAAGCTGTGGTGCTGCTCACAGCTCTGAACTCTCTGTGCACTCTGAAGCTGGATGGGTTTTGGTGGCAGAGCAGGATTACAAAGTGGGCTGCTAAACTTTGATCATGGGAAAACGGGCTTGGATGCACACAAACCTGAAGTGGGAAACTGTAATTACAAGAAAAGGAATATTTTATTAATTGGGTAAAATTGTGGGCAGCTCCTTAATTTTCTCAGAGGATATGATTTTGAAGCTATTTTTGCTGGCCTTTGATGATCCAGTAAAGCCTGTTAAATTGTAACTAACAATTTTCCAAGTTTATTTTCTTCTGCTCTTCATTTACAGTAAAGAACTTGAGTACTTTCTCTCGTTTGAAAATACAATTTTTTCATGGGCTCTGTACTTCCATCACGGTGTAACTAAAAATAGAAGCAGCGTGTAAAAATAGGCCCTTGGCATTTTAACTTCTTGGCACTGTCTCGAGGGCTGTTCCTTTCACCTCAGGCTACGACCTTCTTACTGAGGTTCAGAGAGCTGAAATGAACGTGGTGAGTTGTTCCTCGTTAGTGTTACAAACACAGTGCTCTGCATGTTAGATTAATTAGCTGCCAGCATGATTCTGTTCCTTTCAGTCCTAACTCAAAGTTCTGCAAGGCTGAAACCCCCATGCTCTAGTAGTAGAATTCAACAAATTTTTGTTGTTTTCTTGTTCTCAACGAAATAAGTATTAAAAATAAGATGTTTTGTTTGTTAATTTGTAATAAATCACCTGAAAATCCAGGGAAATACTCAGTTCCTGTTGGAACCTCTGGGCCCAGCTGACAACAGTGATAAATTACCTAAAATTCCAACCTGCATAAAAAGTAGGAATTTGGCAAGTTATAAACTAATGCTACACACTTATAGACAGCATGATATATATTTTAAACTGAGGTTTTTTGGAAAAGTAGTGTCATTCTATTGGTTATGTCATCATTGTGTTTGAGGCAAATATGATTAAATTCATGTATTTATTTATAAAGGTCCCTGTCTAAAAAGCCTTTATGCTTCCAGCTCTCTTATTACCACACTTTCTTCTGAAAAACTGGGTAAAAAACCTAAATGTTTGGTAATGAGAAGTCAGAAGCTCAATATTTCTGGTGATTAGAGGAACACTCCTGTTTGGGACAGATGCACTTTGTGCTTGCAGAACATGAGGGTGTTGGGTTGTTCTTAGTTCTGCTTTTTTACTGAAGTTTGCTCCTCAGAGAGTGAGGGATCTGCTTGGTGTAACATGAACTTAATCTCTCCTCTTCTTGGCACTCCAAAAACTTTATATTCTAAAATATACAGAGTACCAGATTTTAGCAGAAAATTAATTGATCTAAACCTGAAGTGAATTATTGGTGGAAGTGCCCCCAGTAGAAATAAGCATTGATAAAACAGAAGTGTGAGTTCTTTTCTCTGGCTTTTAACCTTTTTTACCTCAGCGGTACAAACTGCGTAAATCAATGGAAATAATTGTCTTCTATGTAAACAGAGAGTGAGAGTTATCTCTGTGTAAAACTGGTGCAATTCCCACTGGGGTGAGTGGGGAAAAGCAGCTGCAGGTTCTGGGGATGTGTGTCCAGGCTGGAGAGGAGCTGAGCCAGTGACTGCTCCCCTTCCCCAGTGCATTGCTCTGCTGAGAACCAATTCAAAGTGCTTTAAACTCTCCTCCTTGCTGTCAACCTCTCTCAGTTTGGCTGCTCAGGAATGACCCAAATGATCATCCAGAATGCTGCAAATCTCACTAATTACATTGCATACTAATTTTAGAGAAGCATTTTTGGCTTTTAGATACTTTTGGTTTAGCACCCCACAATTCGCATTCGCTTTGTTTTCCTAAGTGCTGATGCTGTCCATGACATGCAATAAAATCATCTCCAAAAACGTGAGCCAAGCCACAAAGTTCTAAATCTGGCTCTGGGGATTAGAGAAAAAATAGTTTATCCTACTAAATTACTAAATATCCTAAAAATATTTCTCTCTTCTCCCAAATTTTGCAAACTCTTCCTGTGTCTTGGGAGATGCAAGTAGAAAAGTTTGTCATCAGGAAGTATATAGAGTAGAATATAATAAATTTGAAAAATACTTCTTAAATTCATCCTAGCTAGTTGAAAATTCAATGCAGAAAGCAATGAACTCTAAATATTTAGATTATCATTCTTTAAAAAAGCTGTTCTGCCATTTCTGTTAATGTAATTCTATATTAAATAGCTTTAAGAAACCAATTACAAGATGTATGTTTTATGTATTACAAGATATATGATTTACTTAATAAAAAGCTAGTTTTGCATTAAGGTATTAAAAACTATTCAATTTAATTTATTGTCCTCTGAAAACTGATGAAGTCATGCAATTCCTATTTCCATGCTCTGTCTGTGCATCTTAACAGGAATAAAACCCTAAAATATTGAATCTGGAATTTACACCTCATGGGGAGGGTATTATTTTTTATTTTTCTGAAATAGAGATAACAACGAACATCTGTTGAGGAAGTACAGAAAGAAAAAGGAAAGCACTTTGAGGAAGTCTGCTTTATGTTTGTAAAGATATGAAACCCAGCTCATCAAGGTAGTGTGAAATAATACAACAGAAAGAGGAAGAAAGAGCTAAATAATACCACAAACCTGAGTGACCCACCCATTTATTCCTTAGAGAATCAGTCTGTGAAAGGGGTTTGCAAAATAGAGAAACTCCTCAATTTCTTTATCATGGCCAAATTCCTGAGCTGAAGTTGGTTACCCAGGGCTGTGTTTGTACTTTGACATCACTGCGAGGTATCAGAGCTGTGCTGTTACTTCAGTTTAGAGAAGGATCTGGTGCTTTCTCATGCTCTTGCTTTCATGGAGTTTGCTATTAATATCCTGCTACCAGCTCCAGATGCTTTTCAGGGAGCTGTTTTAGGCTGCACTCTAAGGTTTTTTGGAAAGACTGATAAAATAATTCAACTGTCTCCTTTCCGTGGTGTACGAGGTATGACAGGGTTCTTTTTGCCTGTGGCTGTCTGGCAGATAGAACAGAAAACATTCAGAGGTGTTAAACCCTGGTAGTGATCCTGGTAGCAACAATAAACCTGGGAGATTCCACGAAAATGCCAAGCTCCACGGTGTGTGTGGAGGTTAATCCGCATTTTTTGCATGTCAAGGACTTCCAAGTTATGTCAAAGGAAGTTTGGGCTAAATAAAAAGGCACAGGATATGACCCTCAGAAATTGCTGCTTTTAAATCCAAGAATAAACTAACACATCCTCCAGTTTCATAAACCCTTATGTCTCAGAACTGAGTTAATTAATTTACTCTATATTTATCCTTTATTTTAAGGAAGATGATTTGTTTTACTTTTCGAGGAAAAAGGAAGGGTAAATACATAAAGCAGGGCAGGAGGTTGGAAAAATTTATAAGGGAAAAATAAGAAAAGAGCAAGTCACTTTTGGTTTAAAAGTAAACATCCAAAAATTCTTCTCCACTTAAGAAAATCCTTTTCGTTCTTGATCTTTTCTCCCCGCCCTCTGCCTGTTCCATGATCAAGTTTTCATGTCTTTCTGTAGTTATAAATTAAATTATAATTATATTGTTCTGCTATTACAAATCCAAATCCAGTTGGGAGTCTTGTTTGACAACTGCCTCTATAAAAGTCCCATATAAAAATGGCATTTAAAAATGCCTTAAAAATTCCTACAAGAATGTGCAAAAGAAAAGGTGAATTAGAAAGTGCTGCCAAACCAAGTAATCATTGTATCCCAACTTAGCTCAAAATGATACAACTCATGTAAATTTAAAATAATAGAGAAGAAACTCTGGTGTTGGGTTTGCTTCTGAAAAACGTGCTTTGAAACATTTTAGACTTTTAGTCTTCAATCAAGGAGCTTGGAAACTTTCCTTAAAAAAGAACAATATGAAATTTCATTGGGTATTATTTTCCAACAGACCAATTAGCAGTCACCAATTAACACTTTAAGAAGAAAGGGGCAGAATGAGACAATATAATAGACACAGTGCCAATTGAAAAGAATTTCAAAAGTAAAATTATGAGAGTAATTAGACCTGAAACATTGGGTCAGCTCAAACAATTACAAGGAATTGCCAGGATGATCACTTCAGTTACCTGCCAGCTCCCCACCTAACAGGCTGTGTTTAAACCTCCCAGTAAAACCCTGATTGCACCTAATCACCCAATCAGTTCCAGTTAAAGGCTGGACAGCTGAAATCGATACAAACCACAGCACTTCTCCCTCTGCAAGGTGAGAAATTGGATATTCTGTTTGATTCCTTGAGGAAAGCTGCAGCTTTTTCCCAACCATAGTCCTTTACTTATTCAATGATGCAGCTGTAGTGCAACAGCTGAAATATCATAACTATGGATTTATAGAATTGTCGTCTTTCTGAAGTTTCACCATTCTCTTTTGCCAGAGTTAAGTGTTTCTTCCATGACAAAGGAAGTCTGACAAGGTAAACAGATGGTCCAAATTGTCTTGTTCATCCAGTGTTTCTGTGGTCTAAGCAGCTATAGATGCTTTTAGGTTTCCAAGAGTAGCTTGAAAAGATAAATCCATTGTTCTCTACCAGTTCCTATTGTTGTTTTATACATGTGAAATAAGAATTTCTCATATTTGAGAAACCTCATAACAAGCACAGTGACATGGCAAGTTACCCCTGAATGTGGTGCTGAGGAATTTACACCAATTCAGATGGGATTGGTAATGAGTGGATTTGTTCTTTCTGATATCCAAGAGGAGTTGGTAATTATTAGATTTGTTCTGCCTGTTTTGTAAGGGGTCTGGTTCTCTGTTTGTTGCTGGTAGAACTGAAGTGTGGAGTGATGTGATGACTTCCAAGATAAATAAGGAACCTGCAAAATAAGGAACCTCTTTATTTATATAGTATATACACTATATACTATAGTATATTGAGTATATTTGTAACTCCCCCAATTCCATGTTCCAGCCCACGTGCTTGGATATCCTGTAAAAGGAAACATTCCACAAGTATTATTCTGCTCCACAGATTCATCTGTTCTTTTCCACCTCCTGGATCCAAAGATAGTTTACACATCTCTGTTGTGTGAACACAGTCAATTGTATGAGGATGATGCCTCTCTCTGTATTTGCTTGCAAAGATTCATTATTCATTTGTTGTGACCATAATCTCAGGAAAACCAAAACATACGCATGATAAGGCAGTATTTTTAAAACAGATACAAGGCTGATTAATTTTACTGACATTTTTACTGTTGCTTTCTGTGTGTAGTTATAAAACCATAACCGTACTATCTGTGAAAAGAGAGAGACTACTACTCTCTCTATGAGTATGAGTAGCAAATACAAGCTGCCAGTCTCACTTAGAGCCAGGGGAAGTGACATGATAAGGAAATTTTACACTGAAGTGTCTAAAATTGTTGCCCTCATCATAACACTGGTGGGAACAACAAACCAGAAAAGTTCACGAAAAATGGCAGCATAAACAAAGCACTTTGGGAAGTGTTGCCCTTGATAGCAGGCTTGAAAATATCGTCCTGATTATTTTATCTCTGCAAAATATTGGCCATGGTATTCAATAATAAGAAAAAAAAAGCACACAAATGCACAGCCCTGTTTATAACAGCTTTTATCTGTAGCCAACAAGCTTGTCCATGAGCCACAGTAAGATTAAATGAGTTTTCTTAGTTAAAAATAACCTGATTGGAAGCTTATTAAAAATACAGAATTGGTTGAATGATGTGTTAGTGTGTGTATGTACAAGGTCTTGTGGTGGGTTTTTTGTTCTGAATTAAGAATGCAGGAGAATTGTGACGTTTTCCTCTCCATTGTGTCTCAGAGAATGCCATAGGAACTGAAATAAGCTGTCCATGCTTTAAGGTGACTTAGAGCAAAAGTGAGGGAGTAAAGAGTCAGAGGTGATGGCTTGGTCAGGATTCAGGCCTTAACACCTGCAAGGAACAGATCTCTCCCAATAAAGTGTATGAAGCACCTTATGGAATGTACATTTATGTAAAAAACACTGCTAATCTGTGGGACTCTAAACCCATTTACTGTGCTCTTCAACTTCACCAGATTTGCTGCTGTGATAACTCTGAGCTGTCATCTCCCTGTTTCTGAAAAATACCTAAACCTGAAGAATCCAGTCTGGCTGGCACATAATCCTAAATGGCCACACTGGATATGGATTCTGCCTATCAGTTCTCTCCCTGTTTGTCTGGATAAGTTTCATTCAAGGCCTATTGATCACAATTAAGGGTTGAAATTAGAAATTGACTTTCATTAGCTCAAGGCAAATTAATCTCAAGGCACTGGAGGAGGTTGTACTCACTTTCTGTTAGTGAAGTTGACAATCAGGTTCAGCTGGAATCCAAAAGTGCAGTAGGAAGGCTGTATCCCAATATCTTAATGTGACAGCTACCAAGGGAATTACTTTCAGAAGCAGAAGAAGGGAAACTGGAAACACTGAGGGGGTGGATGCAGACAGATATGACAGGATTCTAAGAACCTGGGATTCCTGACAGCGTAGGCCTTCAGAACCCACCCACTGAGCTTTGGCAGGTAATAATCTAGGAAATTATAATACACTTATTTTAAGAGAATCTGTTGAGATGTTTGATCCGAGATCTTCATTACACATACAGCAAGGCTTTTGCTGCTGGAGCTCTGTTATTTTCCCAATTACATTGAAGGCAAGAAGGGATTTCAGAATGGATTTTGTGATGGTGTAGCATCCAGGGAAGTGAGCACAAGTCTGACCACATTCTGCAGAACCTATCATCGTGATATTCCTGTAGGAGAAAAATGTTCAGTCAACTTAGATGTGCTGCTCCTGAATGGAGCTGGCTGGGATCCTCGTGCTCTGTGTGTGGGTAATGATATTGCAAAAACCTGGCACGGGGAGGAATCACTGCAACTAAAAAGCTGAGATTTAACCCCCCAGCTGCAGTGTTTCTTCAGAAACTCCTCATTTCAACAGAGCAAACGATGGGAATGAAATGTTTACAAACAGTGGAGTTTGTGTTGTACTACTCAGCTCCTTCCTCTGACACAAAGCCACCGGACAGCTTTGTCTTACAGCTCACCAGATTAAGCACAGGGCTGGATCTCTGTGTGCTCTTACAAAAGCCTCCCATCTTCCCCCCCCTTCCCAGCCCCCTGAATATATTTTGAATCTGGAATATAAAGCAGTGTGTATGTAACTGGGGAAAGAAATGGAATATATTTACTGGTGACAGGGGAGTTCAGGCTCTGGTGGGACAAATGGCAGCGCCTTTAATGAGCTTCACGGTGCAAGATTTAGTGGCATCGTGGAGGAATTCCTGTCAGAGTGGGGCTCTGATAGGACTTATCAAAGAGTACATGCTACTTATCTATCTTAGGCAGGGAACTCTAACTCCCTTTAACTGTCAGCACATCTATAATCCTTCCAAGTCTGGAATTGTTGATAGAGTGCCAAATATCTTGGGTTATGGATTGCCAGAAAGAGGGAGATCTGTGTTTGTAATCTCAAATAAAGCAAATGTAGCTATTTAATGAAATTCTGCTGAGCTTTTAATATGGCGTAGTATAAGCATGGTTTGTTGTGGGTTTTTTTCAGTATTGTTCTGGAGATAAAACAGAGGGATTGGGATATAGAGAGATTAGGGGATTATAGCTACCTATCTACAGATAGATAGCACAGGCAAACCCAGCCATTTATGTTGTTATTTTTGCATGATGGAAGTCTTAATATACACACTGGAATGTTCTGGTCAATTAGTACCTTTGTGGCATTATGAACATGGTGTTAAAAGACATTGGAGATGAGACAGTGTTGTAGCATTCAGCAATGAAAAAATAACATCAAATAGGACAAAACGGCCTCGTGCTGAATGGTGTAATCAGCAAGGAGGCTATTTTAATTCTAACTCTCCATGAATCAACATCTGTCTGCTTGCTGGTTTATCTTTAAAGGCATACACACAGAGATGTGCACACACAGGCTCTGGAGATAAATATATATTAATTTAGGCCTGATTGAGGCTGTGGTTTTGCTCTTGAAACCCAAGTCCTGTGCTAAATCTCAGCACAATTTCTGCTAGCTGCAGTACCAGGGGTTAGCTCAGCATTCCTGCTCCCCTTCCCCAGCCAGTGCTCATCTAAAATTTCACACCACTGGCACTTCTGCTGGTGATTTACATGGTAGTGACAGTGACACATGAAGAACCCCAACAATGTCACCAATTCCTGACATCTCAGTTCCTTGCCAAGTGAGTAGAAACTCATCACTTTCAGCTCTCTTCATGCAGCTCCCATTAACTTTGGAGGTTCTTATTGTGAGGGGCAGTGCACCTTCTGCCCTTACCCTGCTGTAAGGTATGGCTGTTAACAAGAATAATTACAGCAGATCAGTAATTCTTGTTCCCTGATAAAAACAGAAAAACAAAACAAAAGGGTTATCACTGGCACAGGCTGCCCAGGGAAGTGGCTGAGTCACTGTCCCTGGAGGGATTTAAAAGCCATGTGGATGTGACACTTGGGGACATGGGGTAGTGGTGGCCTTGGCAGTGGTGGGGAACAGTTGGACTCAATCTTTAAAGTCTTTTCCAACCTAAATGATTCTATTACTTTTTTTTTTCCCCCGTCATCCTTAACAAAGCCCTTGGGCGAACAGCTCCTACAAGCCTACATTTTTCTTCATTTCCTTTTCAACTCAAGGGTAATAGCAGTTAAATCTAGTAAAATAAATGTTGATTGATGGAGTTTATTCATCATGCCAGGCTAATGAGGCATCATAAATATATTTGTGAATGTGTAAAATCCATTGGGGGCAATGGCTTCAGTTGGATAAAAGATACAAAGTCTTGTTTCACTTGTCTTGGAGGGAGGAACCAGCTGAGCGTGTCACTGTTGATTCAGATTTTTTCAACTTTCACTGGTGCAAATAGGTTCTTTTTTGAAATTCTCCAGAGGAGAAACATGACAAAGCAAGCCTGTCTGGTTTTTGAGTTTATCCCCAGAGATGCAATCAAACAGCAGAATCAGATCCTGAATTTCAAGAAGGAAAATACATGAACATTTCCATTTTTCTTCTGCTGACATATTTTGTTTACAGAGTCGTGGCTGACAGGACTTTTGTGGCTCATCAGCATCCTTGTTTCATTAACCCGTGTTTGCTGCAGAACTGGTTTCTGTTCTATAGGAAAAGAAAAGGATTCCTGAATGTACATATCATAGTGTATCCTGATAGTAAACCAGGGATCTTGACCTAAAAAAATCTGAAAATCTGCAGTTAGTGGTGAGAAAATGTCTGCCTGTGTTTAGAAATGTTTGTCATAATACAGGAAATTACAAAGGGAATTGGTAGGCTGGAATCCCTTTCACATGGGTTGCTCGTTTGCATCTTAATGAGATACTTTCTCATTAGTCCAAGAAATGCAGGTCAAAGAACCCAGGCAAAATCTGGTAATTTTGCTTCTCTGTACCCCTGTTCATCTCAGGAAATTTGGTTTGAGTGAGTGAATATGGACTGTCTGTTAATTATCAATAATATTTGTACAGAGAGGAGCAAATTAACCTTTCCTTGCAAAAATACCTCACCACGGTGTCTGTGCCTTAAATCAGTGAAAGGTTTGTTATTTGTGTTGATATCTCACTGTGTTTTGCAAAGTTCAAGAGAATAATATTTCAGTATCATTTTCCTTTGGGGATGGTGATTGTGCTAGTTAAAATTTCCTGTAAATTGAAATGTTACTTTTAAGGTCATTATTCTTCATGCATAAGAATGGAAAGAACATGATGCATTTATAATGGAACAGAGTACTGCTGTGGAAAATGTCAGGGTAAATTGTTCCTCTCGTGTATACAGAGATTCTGATGTCAAAGGTAAATGTTCTGCTATTAAATGGAATTTCTTTAGCTATAGAAAATGTTCTCAGACTCAGCCGTTGTCTTCTGAGGATCAGCTTGTCTGATTTGGGACTCAGCTCTGAGAGCCTGACACTCACATTTATCATGAGCAGCAAAGCCAGAGCAAGTGGCATCATCCTGACTTGCCAGAGGAAATTTTCTTCCTGTCCTTCTTCCTCCATTCAGGTTTTTAATGACCCTTCTGTCCTGGGAGAAGTGTGCAGGTGTCCTCCTGGCCCAGGCATAGAACAAACAACTCCATGCAATAAACACAAGGTGAGGGCTCTTATACTGGATTTAAGGTAGTTCAGGTGATCATTTTCCATTAGCAAAAACTGGAACTATATCTGAGTGTTTTGACCCTAATTTTCCTGGGATGTGACCCTGGAACTGAGACATTTACACTGAATTGTGCTAAGCTCTGTGCTGGCTGCCCTAGTTTGGTTTTGTCACCACAAATGGGCTGCATCCCATAACATTCCTGACTGGAAAAGGCCCATGGCATTCCCACCCACGTTCCTGAGAGCTCTGAACATGAATTATTGGACTATGAAACACAAATTAAACCAGCAATTCATGTGATGGGGTAATCACACGGGATGGAAACTGCATTTTTAAGCTCTGAAAATGTTCTCAAGACTTAGGTACATCTTTGTCAGTCTGTCAAGTTTAAACATTAGCTCCTAGATCCCCAAACTTGTTTCTGCCAAATTCCAATTCGCATTTTTTGAGGGGAAAGGTTGAATTTTGGGTTTGCCTTACAGAGGCATGCAAGAGCACACAGCATATCCAGTATATTTACTTTTTAAACAATATAATCTCTTAGTTCTGCCTCCAAGAACAGATGTTCTATTCCTTTCATGGGTTTTTATTGCCTTCTGTGTACTTTTTGTTGTCTGTGCTGGGAGGGGAAGTTGTAAGGAGAGAAGCTGGACTGAGATCCCAATCAGACACAATATTCACGCAGGGTTTATAAAGTAGGATAACAACATCCCTGTTTCCAGTAACTGCCACCACTCTTTTGGCTTTATTTTCCTTTAGTGAAGAGTAAACTGCCTTTTTAATAGACCTATTCCTTATAACTGAGAAGAATGCTTCTCCTAAGAGGCAATAGTCTGTTCAGAGCCCACTATTTTGTACGTGAATTTAGGATGGATGTTTCTTTCCCTCATGCATCCCTTTACATTAATCTACAGTGTGATTTTCCTGCCACTTTGTCAGCCTCACCCAACAGCTTGACATTGTTGCCACTAAGTTTATTCTGTCCTGAGTAAATATTATATTAAGATGTGTCGCTTAAGAGAAGGTGTGTATAGCACTGTTTAACTTTTAAATGCTTAACAGATCAAAATAATGAAAATAAATTGCTCCTGAGTTCAGTATAGGAGGAGGCCCATGAATTTTAAACAACTGGCCTCAATTATCCTTCCTCCTGTGGTGCTTCCATTCAGATAAGCCTGCAGCAAAGCACTTGGCCTAAAGATGTTCATATGCTGTGGTCTCTCCATGGAAACAGTCTTAAACCAGAGAAAACAATTCCATTTTTAAAAAGGCTGCATCTCCTTTCCAGTTGGCTCCTAAAATAACTTTGAGCTCAGCCTCACACGTGCTAACTGCAAGTTAACTCGGCAAAGGATGAGGGATGTTGTTAGAACCATTTTAAGGAGAAAGTTGGGGACACTGCTGTGACAATCACTTCAGCTGCCAGGGTGGCCTTAAGGAATGATCTGTTCCTTCACCACTGCATTTTAATGTGGTGGCCCTTTCAGAAAGCTGAGGATTATGAGCTTTCCTAAACTCATATTGTGAAATCCTGCCACCAGTTAACCATTTGAATTCTTTTCCAGAGGCAGAAATTGCAGTTCAAGTTTTTTCTTCAAGCTCTTTCAGCAGCTGAAGGTGAATGACCTTGTCTATACTTCCCTGTTCTCTCCAGACAAATCCAAATTTTCTCAAACACATAGGAAAGGGAAAGAATCACCATTTTGGTTTAGTCATAATTAGCCTGAATATTAAGCCCAACAGAGAGCTTCAGTATCTATTAAAATTAAATATGTTTTATAAGCTCCCTTGGAACTGAATACTGATTCACTTTGCATCATTTTCCCCTCCATAGCTCTTGCAGTAAATTTGCCTTAAGAGAAGGTTGTATTTAAAAAACAACCCAAATTATTCTGACCATATGTCAGGGATACCCAGCAAAGTGTATTTTACAGAAACGACAGCTTGATCCAAAAGACTTTAAAAAGTCATTCTTGTTTTGGTGATTTTGGGCAGTTGAGTGCTGTTGTGAACAACCTGGCTATTTTAGCAATACACTGGTGGCACACAAAGCCCCCACTGTTCCCAGGGTTGAGAACTGGGACAAAAAGATAAGTCAAGACTTTCCTGATTGGGTGCCAAATCCTTTGTGAACTGTCTGAAATGCCCAGATTATGTTGATTCCTTATCACCAGGAGAAACAGCAAATGCTGTACGATTGCTTCACTCACATTGCCAGGACATGACATCCTTTGGGTAAATTATGTCTCCTTTTGGAATCCAAATTATTTTTATCCTAATTTTCAAGGTTCTATTTTATTTTAGTCAATTTGTTTCCTCTTTGTTGATGGCCTGTGCTGTGCCAGCTTCCTGCAGGCTGATGTTCCCTTGTGCAGCCATCAGTCTGTTCACCTTTCAGACCCTCTGTGCCCATTATACCCTCTCTGATCTTGGATGATTCTGTTTTCCTCTCATCCTTTAGCTTTCTTCAAGATTAATGTTTCCATCAGCCTTCCACTGCTGACTCATTCCTGATCTCCTCACTGACCTGCTCCCACAAACTGTAATATGTCAACCTATGAAAATAATTTACTTGAGGGAGAGAATGACCAGGAAAATATATGGATAATTAGGTAATCTTATCATTTCTCTTGCTGTTCTGTGTCTGTCAGGAGTCCTCTCCATAAAGCTAAAAGCTACACCCTATTTTTATCTGTATTATTGCACATATCCAGCCATGGGTCTACAGAACTGAGGCTTCATTTGCTCTTTTTTTTTGGAGATTATTATCCTTTGTTCACAAGCTGCACAGCTCCTTTCCATCCTGACAATTCTGGACATTTTTCAAGTGTTTCTCATCCAAGAGTTTTCAAACTCATCATTCATCTCCATGACTATCCCTACTCACATGGATTAAATTTTGTCTTGAGTTATTTCTTCACATGAGGAAAAATGGCATTCTGGAATTGATTGGTTTACCAAAGAAAACCTGTATTAAAGCTGAGCACAAGCCTGAGTTTTCTTTACTTCCTATCCTGGCTGCTATAATTTCTTCCTATGCCAAGCTAAGACCTAGCAAATAAAATTCCAAAGGCTTTCTTGGGTTTTGTTACACAAATTTCAGCATTATTTTTGCCCTGGGGGGATATTGTCTCTCTAGTTACTCTGAGATACTTGGAATCTCTCAGGAAAATTAAATCACGTTGCTTCCTATTTTTCTTCCTTGACTTCTTTTGTGTTTCCATAACCTGAGGGGGCTGGATAAATCTGGGAATGATTGTCAGCCTGAAGGACTTGTTGGACCTGGAATCAGAGAGTTTGTGGTGAAGAGTGAGCACTTCATGCTTTGGTTTTGTTGTCCAGGTATGCTGGGGAGCAAACTGGGGTGCAGTGATGCCAACCTGCCTTCAGAGATTTGGTGGTGGCAAAGGGACTGCAGGATGAGGAAAATTATTTATCTTCATTGAGTTTTTTTCAGTGGCCAGCAAGTGAAAACTTCCTCTGAGGAGCAGGGTGGTGATGGGAGATGGAAGCCAGTGTGCTCAGTTTTGGATAGTTACTGGAGCTGCTGCTGCTGCAGCCATCTGGAAAGAGAGATTTCAAGTCTGCTGCAGGAGAATGAGCAGGAGATGAGGAGCCAGAGAGACAAAGTGGAAATTGAAGCCCCAAAATGGTCTGCAGTGTCTCTACTCCTAAATAGTGTGAGTAGAGGAGGAGGTAACAGGAATCCTCCCCAGCTGGAGCTGCCCTTTGAATTGGTATTTCACTTCCCAGGCCACTGCTTTTCACGTGCCCTAAAATTTAAAATAAATTGGAAGTATTTCAGAACTGTGAGTATACACAGCCTAATCTGTTTAATTGCTGTCTGACAATATGAAATCAGTTCTGAATGTATACCATTCAGTAAAATAATAATTACCATAGCAACACACACTACATCTGAAACATAGCTCTTCCCTACAAAAACCCAGAAACAGAAAGCCTGAACTCTTCACACAGCTCTGAGAGCAATTAGTGAGGTTTCTTCTCTCCTTTCAAATCACTGTATTTGAAAGAGGCCGACAGATGTCGAAAGGTAAATAACAATCAAATGTTGTTTCTCTACTTCGTCCTTAATTAGGGATAAATCAGTGCATTGTATCTTTTATGGCAGAGATTGTAACTAATTCTGTGCCCCAAAGAAATAAGTGCAGTAGGGACAGGATGGTAGCAGAAGCATCATCCTGGTGCTTCTCAAGTCCTGCTCCCACTTGGCCCTAAAGAAAATACATTTTCTGGGGCCATTTCCCCAGGTTCTTTGTTGCAATTATTCTGCTCCTGGCTCAGAACTGGCAGTGAAGGTGCCCACCAGGTTGTTCAGTGGGAATGTTCACTGCATGTTAGAATTTGAAACTGTATTTCTGGAGATACAGTGGCTCAAATAGAGAGATGGCATTATTTTACTGGGGCACTTTCGTGTTCTTAAATAGATAAAGCCTTGGCTTTGTGTGTGTTGCTGAAGAATATTGGAAAACTGGGTGGCTTTCTGTGAGTATCCTCACAAAATGAGGTAAAATGCTCCAGTTTGAAAAATCACATGAATTTTCCTTCACCTGTTTTTTTTTCCCCCCCACAAAAAAGTCCCATTAGATCTTGCTGAGATCCATGTTTCTATTTCTTAGTTTTGGTAAAAGAATATTAAGGAGTTTGACAGGAATTTGGAGCTAAAGGTGTGTGCAAGAGCATGGAATCAACAAACCAAAATTAATCCCAGTAATTTAGTGCAGTTCAGTCTTTTTCTATAACTGCAGTGATAACACCTCTGTGAATATTGCTTGATTTTTATTTATTTATGTACAAATGTATGTGCATGAAGAGTTCAGTGATTTTCCTTAACTGGTACCATTACTGTCAGCACAGTTCAGATCCCAGAGTTCAGAGTTCCCAGCCACAAAATGACTTAAAAATTTGGTCTAAGAAAGAATAAACCCCCAGTCTGAGGTGTGTGATTTGTTCCCTTCTGTGGTTTAAAATGACAGAAGTGAGGATGAAGAGACTTTGCCCTGCAGGGAGTAAAAAGCTCCTGAGCTGGGTGAGTGATGGATGGCTGCAGTAAAAATGGTTTTCTTTCCAGAATGAATTTAGAAGTCACTGGGTCCATAATGTGAACTCTGTGGTCTGCTGCCCTTGGGGGATTTTTTTTTTTTTTGGGTGTTTTGTTTTGGTGAAGAAGAGGAACTCTTTTCAAAGATTAGCTAATTTAGAGAAGTGCTTATTGGATGTGTGCAGTTGATTTCCTGCCCATTATTCCATCAGCAGCAGTCATTGTTCAGTAGGTGCAGGGAGGATGTTTGGTGCCAAAACCACTGAGGGTTCACTCACAATCCACCCCCTGAATATTTAGAATTAATGACAAACCCTCCCTTGTCTTGTTGTTGATTTACATGTGCAGGTGATCATTGCTACAAGTAAAAAAAATCCTTTTTTTTTTTCTTTCTCAAGCACTGGAAAGATGTTTTCAGTGCAGACACCTCTGTCCTTCTGTAGGGAAAGGGCTGCTTTTGGATGCTCTTCCCTAAAGGATCCATCCTGATCCTGAACTGACAAGTTCCAGGATACCTGAGCAGTGCAGATTTATCCAGGTACATAAGAGCATTGTGCCATTAGCAGGACTAATTTGTGCCATTTCATTAAGCATTACCTAATGACAGAATGAGAATTTTAAAGCCAAAACTTGGTTATATCTCTGCACTTAATTACCATTATTTTTGGGTGCAACTTAGGACTGTGTCAGGAAATAGATTTAAATTAACTTTTCATGTGCAAAGCACTATAGACTAACAGATAATGGAGATTTTTGCATTCTATTCTGCATATTCAGAGTAGCTTCATATAAAACAACCAATTTTTCATAAGTCATTTATGTTCAGAGAACAGAATTATTTCTTTGGCTACCTGCTCAAAATGTATGAAATGCAAATACAAATGTGGGAGAGAAGCAGAGAACTATTTTTCTCCAGATAAATACAGAATCCTCTCCTTTTCCACCACTCTATTGATTACTTAAAACAGAATGTCTGAAGTTTTCTGCATTTTCAGCAAACTGCTTCTTTGTGGGTGTGAAAACAACACTTTGATAACTCCATCTGGTTTTTTATTCCTTGTCCTGTTGATTATTTTGTTACAGTGGATTTCAAATTTTATATCTGTGTTTCTCTGGGGAAGAATTTGTAGTTTTCAGTTGCTTGGATGCACAGCATCAACAAAATCCTTTGGAAGGACTTTTTCCGGGAAGCAAGGACATGTTTATATTTGCAGTTGAAATTGCTTCTTTATTCACTTTTCTTTTTCCTACCCTGTGCTTTCTGGGTTTCCATAACAACAGAAAAACTCTTTCTGTAGTGCCTTAGTATTTTTTCAACAAAATACTTGTTTTGTTTCCCTTCTTTTCTCCCTTTTTTTTTTGATTCATCTCAAAATGTGTATAAATTGGAACCAAGAGTGGGAAGAACTTCTTTTAGTAAGGAATTCATAGGTCAGGATTGCTGCTGACTTCCTGTGATCAAATATGGTTTTTTCCAGGGAACATGTCTGCAATCTTCACATTTTCCACATTTTTTTTTTCCTCCTATTATTCCATAGAAATATATCATAGCAACCCAGTCTTCAGCCAGAGAGATCTGGGAAGAGCTTCCAGCACCTCTGGGAGCTCTGACAGGAGGGGATGGCTCAGGACAGACCCAGGAGGTTTAGGAACACTCATTAAGTGGGATCCTTCCCAGTCACAGTGGCCAGGCCTTGGAATCAGTGCTGGCCTTCATTGGATGCACCTTTTGGCAATGCTTTCTGATTAAAAAGGCTTAATTTTATTATTTTTAACCACTCTTGTCAGTTTGAAAGCATTAATTGAATTTTGCCTGTGTGTTTATATCTCCAGAGAGATTATTTGTGACGTGAAGGATGGAACACTGAGAAATTTCATGGCTTTCCACTGATTTCTTTTTCCCCCCAAGCTATCCTCTATTGTTATTTCTGCTTTAAATTTCTTTAAACCCTAGATTTCTTAAATAGCATTAAATTTATGTAGCAACTTTTGATTTCAGCTTGAGGATCACATAGTAATTGGGAACAGAGAGCAATGTCATCTTGAAGTCACTAGGTTAGAATTTTTTTCTTTGGTTTTGATATTAAATAATTCATCTGGAAAAACAGTAGTAAAGAGATTTAGTAATGCTGTGGTGTTAGTTTGATCCTGTTGTTTAAAGGTAACTTTTCAGAATTTCAGCACACTGGGGATCAGTGTCACTCACGTGTTTTGAATGCTGATGGTCTGGAAATGAGGAAAATTCAAGTGTTTTCTAAAGGGTTGAAGCCTAATTCAAGGTCAGTCACTGTTGGCACCAATCCTCTCTCTGCAATTCCAGCCCTCACAGGGAAGAATTCCTTCCCAACATCCTTTTTCTTCCTTTTCTAACATATCTATTTTTTCTAATATTTGTGCATAAGGTTTTGACTTTTAAAACATTCATAAAATCATCAAAAGATTAAACCAGAGGTATTTATAGTGCCTGAAAGAGTTTTGTATTTGTGGGTACAAATTCTAATACCTGAGCAGATGGTAGCACCTGCAGGGTTACAGATGTTTGTATCCCTTGGTGCAAAACCCAAGTCCTGTTGTGTTTCTAAAGATTGATTGCTGAGAATTTACTTCCAAAACCCCTTGTAACATCCCCACTAAATATAAATAGTAGACAGGAAAGACCACATTTTTGGGAAGGTTATCCAAGAAGATGTGTGTGGAGGTTGCTACAAAGAAAGACCAGTTCATTTTCTCTCTGTTTTGCTCTCATTTTGTGTGTCAAAGCTGCAAACTCCACTGCTAAAGTGTGAGTGTATTGAAGTAATTTGCTTTACAAGATGTGTTAAAAGGTTTTGCTGCATATAGATCTCCTTTCACGTGGTGTTAAAATGTTTCTTTCAGTTCCTTAGAATTCAGTGTGGTCGTTGTCCAAGACTTCTCCACCAGGCTTTGGCTCTGATCACTATTCCTTACTCCATTTTATTTTCCACTTTCACTAGATTCGTTAAGTATCTCGAGATGAGGACTTAAAAGATGGGTTGGAGGTCACATCATCCTCACCAATTTGTAATTATGTCCCTATTATCTCTAAAATCAAGACTGATCTTATTAAGTAAGGAGATTTCCCTCCCACTCCCTTGGGCATGCTAACCTGATTAACACAAGGTCATTCTCCAATTCTGTAAGTTGCTTGAACTACTTGTTTTTTTACCATATCCTAACAAATAAGTTGCTTTCCACTCCATGCCCATCCTGTCACATCCCTACACTTTGCTGGGTCTGTTGGCCTCATATCTTGAAGATCAACAGAGCAATCAATTCATGAGTGGCCCTTCAGATGAGCCTTCACATGAATCATGAATCCTGGGACAGAATTTCTCTGCTTTGTCCTGGCTGCATTCCAAGGCAGTTTTATTCTCTGTGTTATTTTCCTTTATTCCCTTACTAACAACAGCAAAGCATCCAGATGCTTCCCAGCGTGGCAGAGTTCAGATATTAAATTTCAATTGTTTCATATCCCTGCTCTTAACCTTTTTTTTTTTAGGGCTTGGTTCGTTCTTTTAGAGAATTGTTGGAAAAACTACTGCCTTGGGCCTTTTAGTCTCTACTTTCTGTGCTGCTTCCTGCACTGTGGATAAACCTGTATGAAAATCACTCCTAAGCTCAGCACTGTGTCCAATTCTCCAGAACACAATTTAAACACAGACTCCAGTAGTCCTGAACAAAAGGTCACACTTCAAAGCCTGGAATTCCTGTCCAAGTGGAGAACAGCAGCACCAAGCATGTTCTTTGATATTTACCGGGTAATTGAATACTTCTCCTCTCTTCAGGAAGCTCTCCAATAAATTCAGCTTAGAAAGTGTCAACAAAACTATTGTCTGCCACTGGGCTGTAAATCTCCTTGACATCCAAGTCATACTCAGTACTTTTGCAGTAGGAACTCATACATCTTGATGTGGTGAGCAATCAGCTGGAAGCAAATTATTAAGAAAAATTTTCAGACTGGTTTTGCCTTTTGTGTTGCAAACTGTTGCCTTTAAACTGTAGGCGTCTGTCTGAACACGAAGTATCCTGGGGTGAAGCACTGGCAATTTACCTGTCTCTGCATGAAATTGGTAATTATTGATCAGCACATGCAATAGGAACAGTTCTGTGCTGGTCTAAAAGTCGTGTAGGTGTTGAATGCATTTACAGTAATTATGTATTTACAGCTAAAGTCAGAGAGAAAAAAGATACAGGACCCTGCTTACAAAATGTCATGCCCTCCCCTCTTTTGTTTGAAAAATAAAGCAAATATTCTCCTAATCCCTGTGCCCCAGGCATAGGTGCAGTTGCTACCTTTGTGTAATGCATATATTGTGTATTTCCAACATCCCAGCAGAGTCTCTGTGCTATTTCTGTTTGTGATTTCAGTTCATCAGTAACAGGTCTTTTTGGAAACAGCAGGAGGGAATTTTTCAGGAATCCATGTAGCCTTTTGTGACTCCTTGTACTCTGAAAGGCTCTGCACCACCAGAGACTGCTGTGCCTGGGGGTGCAGGGATGCAGCTTCCAGCAGGCTCTCCCCACATATGGGAGCTGTGCTTTGTAATCAGCATTAGGATATAGCTCATTCTTCCCTAATCCTCAAACAATTCACTCCAGGGATTCGTGCTAATGATCCTATATTCTAAATTATGTGCAATAATAACAATGATAAATACATCTTGCACGACGTAAAGTGGAGTTTTAAACTGAAATGGCCTTTTCTCAATGCCAATTGGGGTGTTGCCTGGTTGTCTGAGCCCCGAATTTCTCTCCCCATTCTTGCAGATATCTGTAATTTGGGGGCAAGATTACACAAAGCCTAATCCTGCAAGGTGCTGAGAGAGCTCAGTTATTTATGGAGAAATCTGCATGTTCATCACTGACTTGATTTGCTGCTTTTATTGTATGAGAAAGTTTTGTAGAGAAGGATGAGAAAGGTTGGCTGTTACATTTTTCAGTGGATTTGGGCAGCACAGAATGCTGGATGTTCCCAGGTGCATGACACACCTCGTTCTACAGGAAATTGCAAGTCAGACTCTTGGTCTTCTGTATCTGTAAATTTTAGACAAATTTCAAGCACAAAGGTGGCATCTCTTGAGATCAAAGATCTCATTTCTAAAGACTTGTTGTGCCCTTGTTGTTCCAGTGCTAAATCTGGGAGGAGAAGGTGTCTGTGCATGGGGGGAGTGTGAGACTTTCTCTGCTTTTAATCAAATTGTTGCTTAATTTACAGTTTTGCCATGTAATCCATGTTTTATACCAGATTATTCAGCTACTGAGCCTGCTGGGCTCTGACATTTGTCATTATATTAAAAGCTTGTTCAAAGGCAGCAAATAAAACACTTTTTCTTTCACTAAGTGAAATTCAGACAGACAAATCCAGCTGTTGCCTGTAAAAATAGCTACAGATGTCCTCAACAGGAAAAAGGTTGTCATGCGTTGTTATAGCAACAGAAATTCAGGAGAACTTTAAGATTAGATATTGGCTATTTTTTCAAAATTCGCATTAAAAATACCCATCACAAATAATTTGCTTTTTAAAGAACCGCTCAGATTTAATAGGAAGAAATTATACAGTATAAAATAAATTCCAACTTGCAGGTTATATCTACCACTTTTGGATGATATGAAACAGAATCTGTTTTTAATAAGTGGTCCAGTGTCAGCTTGAAATATTCTTCATGTTACCTGTGTGGCATTTTTTAGATCTCTTGATGTGGGACATCTTTTAATTCTACTCTCACTAATAGTTAACACACACACACACAAAATTGTGTAGCCACGTTTTTCTCAGAAATATTTGTGTTGTGGCTGAAAGTCTGGAAATACAATGAGGAATTTATGCTTATATTTGGTTTTTCAAGTCTGGTATTCTGACTTGAAAGCATAAATATTTCTCCTCTGATTAATGGACTTTTTTTAGCAAGTGTCAAATCAGCTCATTCTTTGCTTTGCAGCTGCTTTTGCCTTGAGTCCAATTTATATTCTGGGTGTTCCTTTCCCTAAGTTTAGGGATTGACATATGTGGCAGCAAGACTAAGATTTCATTAGAAATCTTATCATTCTGAGTGCTGCTTATTTGTAGCACAATTTGGTTGTGGTTTAGACCTCTGTGTTTGGAAGTTGCTTTTGTTATCTGTCCTAATTTCATAATAATAATCTAAACAGTATTGAAATAGAAATCAACATCCCAAACGGTAGAACAGATCATTATTCCTTTCATGCCTTTAATGCTTCACTTCTCTTGCCCTTCTTTCCTCTCCTTTTGACCGACAATTTCAATATTGAAATTGTAAATTCCTTGGGTCAGGGAGCATTTTCTGCAGGGCTCAGTAGCCACCACTTGAAATTCCAACAGAATACAAGAAAACACAGCCCAGATCCCAAAACTTCCAATACATATCCGTGTATTCCTGGACTTTTGGGGGGGACTGGGGCTTTCCATCACCATCATCCCTTGCTTCTGCTTTGCCTTCATTGCTCCTTTACCCTGTTCAGCATTTGGAAAGTGCTGCTGCACTTGGTGTGCTCCTCATTAACGTGGAGGTGACAGGGATGGTGTCCTCAGAAGTGCTGAGTGACAAAGATGACATCATTGGGATTCTTGTCACTGCCACCTGCCAAACTCCTGGACAGAGCTGCACAAGGGCTGCAAGGGGCACATGCAGAAGTAAAAAGGGAGAGAAGGCAGCACAAGAACCAAGTGCTGCTCTGTTATGTTCATACACAGCCCGATTTCTCTGTGCTACCTTATTTACAGAGCTACCTCAGGAATTGGTGAGGATGGTAAGGAAAAAATATGGCAAATTCCTACAGAGAATTCCAATTAAATATCCAGGTGCTGTGCCATTTGAAATGTCTTTGCTATCACGTCCAAACAAACGATGATCAGCTACCTAATACCTGATAAATGAATGTATGAGACCTAACTGGAGACCATTAAGCACATTTTAGTGCCACTGCAGTGTCACATTGCAGCAGCAAGTTTGTGTATTTTCACTGTTTGTTTCTTTTTTTCATTCGGATTTGTTTCCATAAGACACTTAATCTTGGAAATTTTTTTATGACTAATGAAAGTGGTGTTACTCCTTAGGTCATCACCTGAGAGAGCTTAGGTCAGCCTTGTACACTGTAGGAACATGAAATGGAATCATCTGAGCAAAAATAGATCATCAGAGAGCAGCAGATGAATCCATTACCGGGAAATCTGCTGCTCTTTCCAGTCTGGACAGGAAAGTAACAATCTCATCTGAGGGGTTGTTACAGAGCTGGGATAGGAGAGAGATGAGGCCATGGGAGAGAAAGGAACACCAGCAACTGATGTGAGAAGAACTGGATATATCCCTTTTTTAATAAACTTCTGTGTTTAGAGGAAGGTAATGCATCAATTCTCCTGATAAAACCAAACCTCATGAACCTCTGAGATCATCTGCCATAAGCAACAATTTATGGCAAATAAAATCCATGTGGTCCTGGTTTTCTGACAGTTCTGTGGTGCTGTAGCTGTGTGATGTTTGATTTTATTTAGAAAAGGAAGTTGAAAATGAAGTATGAGAATCCAGGGTTGTGGTAATGCCACGTTGTCTTTGTGGATTGTGAGAGCTCCTGCTCTTGTGCCTGGATACCTTCATGAATCAGCAAAAGACAACTGTCTTCCAAGAACAAAAATAGCTTCTAGTTCCTCTGTGTGAGATATCTGTGTGTTTGTGGTTATCTATGATCAGGGTCATCAAGTAATCCTGGGTGAATTAGGAAAGTGTTCCATGTGCCCCCGAGTCCAGAGAAGAGCTGGCTTTGCAATCAGGCTCCTTTCAGGTAATAGCTTTTTATCTCTGCAGTTTGATTCCCTTTCTGTGTCATGAGGACATAAAGATGAAGGTAAAAACCTTTTGGAAATCAGTAAAAGCTTGTATTTACTTCTTGCCTTGCATCCTTGTGTAATTACCTGTTAAAGCCTTTAGCTTAAAAGAATAGAATTAATTCTTTTTTTATACATACAGCACGTGGTTAAAAAAATAACAACCACTTTTCAAATTAGTATTGACCATACAGTTAAATAAATAGATGAGTTCTAGGCCTGTTGAACTATTAGAAAACAAACAGTTAATGAAAATGGGGAGCATAAAGGAAGGGGATATATAAAACACACAGTTACTTGACTACTTAGCCTTATAAATAGCACAGAAATCATGTTACACGGAGTTGCATACGAAATAGAGCAAAAATATGCAAATGCTTGCCTTGAAAAGACCCAAGCATGAAAATAGCTTTCCTTTTCTTCTGTTTCCTCCTATCCAGAATGGCTTTTCTCCAGAATGTTTACTCTCTTCTACGTTGCACATCAAGGCTTTCATGAACAGCATGGATTTTTCTATTTAGATCTGGTTCACATGAGGATAGTCCATCAGAGACATCCTCCCTGGCATGTAATTAAAAGAGTGTCCTACCTGAGAAAGGATCCAATCCTAGCTGAGGGATGGGCCTGATTCTGTGGAATCACTCTGCACCTTGGGAAGAATGTTGCCAGATCCAGTTCAGTGTCATATTCTCAGTCCATGGCCTTTTGTGTTGCTTTTCTCATTCCCTGCCTTTATTAGAAATTAATAGTCCATTTTACAAATACCAGTAAAAATTCCCATTTAAAAAGATCAATAAATAAGCATTAAAATGTACTTCCAATTAAATATTGACTGCAGTTTCAGTTAATGCTGTCATGTTCATTCAGTGGGACCTCGCCCAGATAAACAAATCTAAACAAATTGATGTGGGAGCTTTCAGAGTGAAACTCTCCTGGATTGCCTGCCAGGCTTTCCATTATTCATAATCAAGGTATTTTTTTAATAAGTTGACCTGTTTAATGATAAAAATGCCTTTGAGTATAATTAAATTGAATTCTGTGCTTAAGTGACCCTCTGATTCATGGGCATTTGCAGCAGAAAGAACAAAAATAAAATGAAATCCTTATTGAAAGGTGCAGTAATTAAGTCTCTCAGTTCTGGTTCTCAGCAGCTGGGATGAGAGCAGGGGATCAGCAGAGGATGTTTCCAGTGTAATGCACCCAAAGATTTGCCTGCATGGGAGATGCTACCCTAAAACAATGATTTGAAATTTTTTTTTAATAGGGCAGAGAAGTCTTAGAAGAATTGAAATCATTACAGAACGATTCTTTACAAAGAGATGTAGAAAAGCTGGTTCTTCAGTCCTGCAGTATTTTACAGCCATAAATGAGCAGCCCTGACTGAGAATAACCCCAAAATGTTACATCCAAGGTTGATGCCTCATGGATTTTTGCTTTGACTGGGGGTTGGCTTCTCTTTCCTTGGGAGTTCAGTGGAAATGTGAGACTCTGGGCCTCAGAAAAAAGATGCCTTTTCCCAGGCAGTCAATATATTATTGGGTGCCTGTTTTGAATTATTAAGCAGCTAATCGGATTCCAAAGGCATGTCTTTCTATTGCTTTGGATTAAGGGCCTGATTACAATTCCTAATTAGTCACCTCAATTCCCATTGATTTCCCAGAGAGTTAGGCCACACCACTCTCTTTGAGATCCAGCTCCACATTCCAGAGGCAGAAGACATTGGAATGTAGGGCAGGTGCTGGAGGGGGCACACACATCACACTGCACAATGTGACTGCAGGTTACATTATGAGGTTAATTAATTAAGGACTATGCTCTGGAGATCCGGTGTCTCTTGAATTACCCTCCTTCCTTTAAGGAAAAGAGCTAAGGGAAATTTCACATGTTTTTAATAGAATAGAAAAACCATCGAAAATAGGGCTGAAAAGCAGCTCAGGAGGTCATTGAGTCCATGTTTCTACCTCAAGGTAGAACTCACTAAATCTAAACCCCATCCTGGGAGCTCCTTTTCTGACCTCACCTCAAATCCTGGCAGTGGAGATCCCACAACCTCCTTCTGCAAGGCTATTCCAGGTCTAGTGATGGGAGCTACAGGTGGAAAGTTTTCCTGGTGCCCAGTCTGAATCCTTCCTGTTAATTTTGTCAATCAGTTTATCCCTTCCTCATCAGCACAGGAAACAATATCAGGTCTTCCTCGGCCTCACTGTTCCATGTGTGAATTCTGGTGTTTCCTCATTCATCATTTATTCACAGGCAACATTTTCTAAACTTCTGACCCTTCTCACTGCTCTCCAATTTGCACTTTTAAAGTTAAAATCTTTATTGCAGCTGAAGTAATTCAGTCGGAGAACAAAATAGCAGAAAATAGACATTATCCTTGAATCCTGCAGGCATTACAGGATGTATGGAATGGCTGCAGCTTGAGGAGTGAGTAACCACAGCCTGTGCAAGGCCTCTCCTCTCCAGCACATGTGGGATAATCTGTGATCCTCGGGCTGGAATTCACTGGAGGAGCTCTGCTGGCGTCATCGGCGTCGGAACGGGACCAGGGGCCCAGAAGTGAACTGGGGCGTGCAGTCACTCTTCAGCCATCTGGTGTGTTTTCTTGCAGCCTCCAAAGCCTTCATACATTCATCTTACACATTTCTTGTCAAATCTGAATGTGGGTTTTTTTTTTTTTGTTCCCCCAAAGGGAAATTAAATTGTAACCAGAAAAAAAGACAGGAGTGGCTGGAAGAACACACCTTGCCCAGGAGTTGGCTGGCTGTGAGAATTGTGGTGCATGTTTGGGTCTTGTTCTGCCACTTTCTCTCTGTCCTTTTGGTAAACTCTTCACCAGCCATTGCTGGGTGTGCTCCTTGCTATTTCCATCCTGGATCTCTTAGAAATTGCTCATGGAACGATGGGATTTTTGTGCCAAAAAAGCAAATGGATAATTCTTTTAAATCTCTTCTGCATTTGCCAAGCTGAGAACCTCAGTGTCTTCTGGTGAGTGGCTTATGCTTCACCTGGGTCTTTAGCAGATTAATTTCTTATAGAAGAATTATTAGAATTTGAATTTACTGGCCATTATGAGGAAAAAAATCCTAAGTTATTACCTATTCTGCTGTATGATGATGCACTATATCAAGCTGAGTCTAGCAGAACCCTTAAATAAATTCCACTATCCATTTTGAAAATTGTGTGTAGTTTTGCATTAAATTATATTGACTGCTGAGTGTTGCTGTGATATGTGCACCATTCCTTTTTAAAGGGTAAAAATCAAGTTACCAGGAATGACACGGAGTCATATTTAAAATTTGTGTGGCAATGATAAAATGGACTTAAAAGCAAATTAAAATAATAACTTAGAGGTGGCATATTGTGCATGAAAAACCTGTAAATATTGTGCCAATGTTGTAAAAGGGAGGGAAATTATTGAATTTAAGGATGTACTCTGAAGTTAATTATGAATTTTGCCTGAGACTCAGCGCTGTGTCTGTCTGCAGCCTGGAGTAATTTCTACTGGAAGACTCAATCCCAACCATGCAGTGCCATGGACTTACTCTAACAGCATTTTTCTGTCTCAAATTTATGTAAATCCAAGTGTCTCCCTGCGTACTCCCACTTACTAAGGGTTTCATCAGGAAACAACCTCGTATTAAATACATGGAGTGAGAAATCTGGGGGTTTACTTTCTTTTTTTTTAATTGGTTGCTGCTTTAGATTTTTAAAAATACGGTTTTTCAACAGGTATTTTATTCCAGTAGGGAGATTTTGAAGGAAATGGATATAGACTGATTATTGGAACAACCTGGAGCACAGCCAGGGGTTTTATCCCTCTAATTTCCCCTATTTCCTGACCGTTCCAAATTTCCTTGTCTTTTTCTGCACCGTCACTTCACAACAATCCCTTTTGGAGGAAAGAGGTCTGCCTGGAAGGATGTGCAAGGAAAATGTTGGGAGGTTTTCTCTGTTAATTGTCATCCTTGGGCAACACAAGGCAGAGCTGGTTTGAATTGTGTGGGGAAGGGCTGGGATGTGGGAGGGTGAAAAGACAGAGAGGAGAAATGCCCAATTCCTGCTGCCATCTTGCTCCTTTATCCAAGATAGATCCAGGATGCAGAATTCTTTGCAGTCCTGACTAAATGTTATTCACTGTTTCTTGCTCTTATCAGTCTTCTGCACTATTTTCCTTCAACATGTTCCAGAGTGGCTGCAATGGAAGAGAAATCCATTCTAACTTGGAAGTAAAATATATCAGTGTGTCAATCTCCCTCGTGAATGGGATGCCTGAGACATTCACATGATAAGACAGAGGTCTTTAATTATTGTAGCAGCAAGTAGGCAAATTAATCTCAATCATTCCATTAATTTTTTCCTTTCTTTCTTTTTCTTTCTTTCTCTCTCAGTCAGGTGTTGCAGATATCAGAACCTGAGCAGTTAGCCAGACGTGTCTTGTTGTACTTTATTGTTCTTTTCCCTGCAAATTTTTCGTGTCCTCTGTTCTTTTCCCTGCTAATTTTTCTTGTTCCCTGCGTCAGAGAAGAGCTTTGATCAGTGAGGTGTTAAAATCAGTAATATTCACTTTTGTTTTCGACTGAGATCACATTAAACTGAACATATGTACTAAAAGAGCCACATATATTCCTTTTTTAGCCTAAATAAAACTTGCTATCAAAATGGATATTTTCTTTCTACCAAGATTAGCTCTGTATTTAAGAAATGGCTATAAATGCTAATTATTTCTTTCCAGTTTTTCCAGTTTCCTTGCTAGGAAGACTGGGGCAATACATTTTGCAGGAGGAAGAATCCTAAAGGAGCATCCCTTTGTTCCTTTAAGCCATTCCTGCAGGAAAGTACCAGAGATACAAAGTTCTCCATCAAACATGGAAACCTCTTTCCCTCATGCCCAGGAATATGATTGACCCCTGTGAAGATTAATGACATTCTCATCATTCTTTTAAAAAAGGGAAGTTGTGAGAAATGCAGCAATAAATAAATAAAGAAATAATGTGGTCCCTTAAAGGCTACATGAGACCTTAAAAAAACCCAGGTCATTTATCCTTCTGTGCTGTCTAAATGAAACTCACCTTTCCCTAATGTGATGGTGACTCAGAGCTGAAGGCTCAGGAGGAACTGTGCAATTGTTCTTGACAAGTTCTCCTAAATATCAAGAATTAATATCCAGCTGGAAACGAGGAGCCTGGGAAGTTTCCCTAATTGGATTTCTCAGCCCTCCTGCCACAGGCTGTTCCTGTGGGTGAGAGAGCTTGGTCTGTCTGGGCTCTGAATGGCAGAGTGAGGTCAGTTCCACTCTGCTGGGCATCAGTTTTTATTTTCTTTGCTCGTTTCTTATGTCTCTATTTTATTATCCTGAGCATTTTCCTTTGCTGCCATCTCAGCCAGGTGAAAGTAAATTAGAGCTCAGGCTCCTCCAGCCTTGCTGAGTTTTATTTGGGAATGAAGTGATTTTCTCCCTGTCTTTGGTACTTCTAAAAATCTGCAGATCAAGTGAATGATTGCAGCAAAAATGTGGGATGGCTGATGGTGACATAACCAGCCTTGATCAAAAAACCACATTAAATATTAGAAAACACAAAGTTTTGATAAAAGTGAGCGTTTGGCCATTGATCCATTACTGTTTTTTAACATCTCTAAGTAAAGAAGTGCTGTGGAATCATGAACTGAAACAGGACAGAAAGAGGTGAGGATTCACTGAAAAAAACCACAAAAATATTTTATGAGGTAGTGGTAACTTTGTAAACATCTTGTCCTTCCTCAGCACCTTCTATCTGAGGATTAAAGCATCGTTTTCAGGTATTAATAAATTAAATTTCATGGTATTCTTCCAAAGTTTTAAGGCAATAAACCTCTTTGACTCCTAGATGGATGGATGTGCAGGGATTAAATGATTTGCTGGCAGAGGTGTCATTTGTCAGCCCCAGAACTGGGAGCAACGCTCAGGCTCCTATCATGTTACATCTTCCAATTTACCACTGCTGGCTTATTATAACTCAAATCTTGCTTTAACAGTAACTGCTCCTGTGTTATCTCAGAGCTCAGCTGGTGTTCCTAATCTTTATTTTTGCCTTGCTGTATTATTTTCAATCTAACCCGTTGCAGTTGTGTCTCTTATGTCGCCTCCATGCCTCATTAAAAAGCTCGCTCAGGCAGGTGCACCACCTGTATTTTGATTTGAAAACTCTCTGCCCTTGAGGAATCTTGGTGCTGCCTGACTGTACTTCTGATAGATCCAATTGTGTGCTATTAGCAGTGTTTTACAGAAAAACTCAGCAAAAATAATTCATTGTCGTTTCCAGTGTGGGTTTTGAATACTGATTTTTTTTTTACATTTGGTGCTTTGTTGACAGTTTAAAATTCTTGCACTTTTATGGCTCTTCTCTAAACACTTTCACAGAAATCTCTGTTTCAACTAAGAAAACCTACTTGTATTTGATCTTTCCTTGATTGCCTTCTCCTGAATTTGTTCTTTTGTGCTTTTATAATTACTATTCTAATTTACTGCTGCCCTTAATCCAGAACTGTGCCTTGCAGAGGCCCATTTGGTTCTTTATTTTTTTAATCATTGTTAGATGATTTTTATCTACCAATATCATTGCCATTGTGTGTTTTGGAGACAGAATTGATTGAATTTATTTTCAAAACATTACTTGGCCCAGAGTTTTAATAATTTCTGGGTTAGCTACGTGGTTTTGTGTGACCTGTGATGTTCTACCTGCTCTAGGAATCTTCCCTCTCTTTTCCCAGGGAATCTCATATTTAAACACATATATGTGTGTGTGTGTGTATATATATATATATATAAAAATGTATTTCAGCTGCAGGTGTTGAGTATTTTCCTTCAAGGCAGTGTCTCAGTATGGTGTTAAAGAATGAGAGAAGGATGATGGAGACTGAGGATGAGATATCAAGGCAGACAGTTCTCATTTTTGTCCCATCACAAGTGTAGAAAATCAAGGTGATATTCACATTATTCTGGTTAAATTTTAGCCTCAATTTCTGTGTAGAGCCCTGCTGTTCTTTCCAGCATGGTCCATTTCTTGCTGTTTGTTCAAAACAGTTGTGTAATGTTGCTATCCATGGTTAGCAATTTGCTGCTTTTCATCCAAGGTAGCTTGGATGTCAGTGCTGGTAGAAGTAATCATTTATTTTTAGATTCTAAATCCTTTGGGAACGCACGAAGCACTGTAGACATAGAAGATAATAATTTGTCTCCAAAGGTTCCTTATTTTTTATTAATGTTTTGATTTCATATTCTCTCTGTCTGGTATCCCTGCCTCCCTGAATATGTATTACCAGGGTAATTGATAGTGTGGCTCCTGAGGAACTCTCTTAACTGCTGATTAGAGCTGTGACACTGCTCCATTGGAAGCAGCTTTGAGCCTACTCATCACGGGGGTGAGTCAGTCCTCACCAGTGCATTATTTACAATCCAGGTTCAGGCAGCTTCAAACAAGTCCTCCTTATGTTTGAGGAAGATTTCTTCTGATCTGAGTAAATTTCTGCCACATCCTGAATCAATTTCCGCATAATGTCACCTGTTTGCATTTGTTTATCTTCCACAGAGATAAACCCTTAAGTTTTGCACATGATTCCGTGTTCTCTGTGGGTTTGGCTCTGCACAGGATGGACCCAAGGCCTGGCACTGGGCAATGTCACACATTTTCCTCCCTTTCCTACTCTCGATGGACTCAGGCTCGTGATGTCTATGGGCTGTTTTGTGCTGCCTCCCTGCTCGGGGTATTGTGTAACAGATTGTTTCTTATATTTAGAGCTCGTCCCTCTTCTGAAGAGATCACAGGTTTGATAATAAGCTTAGGGGAAAAGTTGACAATCTTCTTTGTGAAGGGGGAGAGGGAAAGCAGAGCAGTTGGGTAATGCTTACATGAGCTGCACTGGATTGGGGCAGCGTTGTCACCTCTGAAATGGGTGATTTCAACGTGTTAATCTCATAGAAAATCAAATACAACAAATAAGACTTAAGGCTGATTATGCTGCATAAACAAAGTCCCAAATTTTGATGAATGGGCAGGATTTGTGTGGGAGAATTTGTGTAATATTGAGAAGTCCATGGTAGAGAACCAATGCCCATCATCTGGTGAGATTTGTAATGTCACAGCTATAAAACGTGACAGCTCTGTTTTTCCAGTTGACCTTATAACAGTGATTGGAATATGTGCACAGATTTGTTTTTAAATGGGGCTGGGAGTAATTTTAATAATAATAAGACATGTCTCCCAAGTTTTAAATAATTCCCTGTACCTTCCAGGACCAGGACAGAGACCACAGCACTGCAGAGCTGTTCAAAATCCCCAGCTTGTTGGGAATCAATCCCTAGAGCCTTTGTGAGTAAAAAGAGCTAAATTTAGCTGTGTACTGCAGGCAGGCTCTGTGTTCCAGGGGCTCAGGACCTGCCTGGCCCCATGGAAAGCCACATTCCTCAGCTTTGGGCCTCACAGAATCTTCCCCACCTCGGAAACCTCAGAGTGCAGATCCTCAATAAACCTTGGAGCTGGGAGAGGAGGGAGGCTGAGCCAAGGAAAGGGGGAGCAGGGAAGCACAGAGATCCTTGAGCCTGTCCCTCCTTGGGATGCTGTGGCTTATTCCTACATTCTGACAGTGTCATGGAGCCATTTCCAGGGGCCTTAACAACCTGACACAGCCTCCAAGTGTTATTCCTCCTCCATTTCATTAGTATTTGGTGGGAGAAAGTCTGGTTGGGTTTTCACCTCTCCAGATTTTCTTTTCTTTTGTTGTTTTTTTAAATTCTTTTTACTCCTTAGAGATGCTACAATTTGCAGCATTTCCTGCTGTAAATAGATCCATATAGGAAGTGGAAGGTGAGCTATAAAAGGAAAACTCTTTGGTTGAAGCTTATGTTGCTACAACTACTCCCCCAGTTCTTCTCCCTGCAGCATCTGAGTGTAAATCTCTCCTTGGCATTTGTGGGCACAATTCTCCTTGTGAATCGACTGTACAGTGAATTTCCCACTGGTGCAGTCCCCTGTGATGTCAGCACAAGGTGGGAAAGTCAGATATTCCCACAAATTTCCAGCCAGACACAGCCCAGCAGAGGCACATTATCCCAGCAGCCCATCAGAACAGATCTTGGAATGCATCTTTTAAGCTACAAAGAGAATTAAACTCAACATCTGCGTGTAACATAATTTGTCAAGTTAATGTCAAGATAATTTCTGTCCCTGTTGTTTTTTGTGTGTTCAGTGTTTCATGATGTGGCCTCTTAAGAGGAGTGACAGGGGCTGGGATTGCCATGCTCCAGCCTGGAATGTGAAGTTGGATTTGCCATTGTAAAATGTAGGTGATATCTTTGCATTTTTCCAGCTGAAGGGAAGGGGGATTATAGGCACAGGGAGAAGAGAAACATTTAAATTCAAAACTATTTTAAATAATTTACTGGAAGATTTAGATCCATGCTAAATTATGGAAATAAATAAGTTCTGCTTAATTATAATAATTTAGGATTAATCTTAAGTAGCCATTTAACCTGTCCAATGAAATCCAACTTTGTGCCACTGCTGTACTTGGGAGAGTCTCTCACCTGCTGTTCATGACTGTGATTATTGAAGATGGATAGCTGGAGGTTTGGCTGCTGCCTCTTTAGGAAATCTTTTAAACCAGGATTGGAAACAGAATATTTCACAGCCTGGTGAAAAACATCTAAAGGCTGCCATTGTGTCGTTCAGGCCAGAACAACCCAAAGCCCTAATGTATTTTATCTGCTGTTCTGTTCCTCAACACTATAAATAATTCAGATCTGTTGGCTTAACTACTACTGGCAACTGTTATTTATTAAGAACGACTGAAATAACTATGTGGCTCAGTAGAACAGAATGCATTAGGGACTTTAATGTGAAACAGAATAGCTAAAACATTTTGATTATCCTTTAAAGAAAAAGCCTAAACCCCTAAACCTGCCATTATCCTTTGCAATTCTGCAAAGGACAAGTGACAGTGGGAATTAGGATGGGATCTTTCTGAGCAGCTAAAGCATTTTTCCTTTAAAAGAGCACTCACCCCAATCATAGAGCCCCTTTTATCCCTCCAGCATCCTGTTCCGTGGGCATCAATGTCAATAATTGTGAATTTGAGGTTCCAATAAAGTCTTTAATGTGCCCCACTGCGTAATCTTTGAATCTGCTTGTAGTTACATGTCTGCCTGTAAAATTATTTTTAAAGGTACTGCGTTGTTTATTCATATTTGCTTTAATTTGTGTCTCTTGCATGTCATGCACCAGAGCAGCAGGATTTTCTGGGAATCACTGCACAGGAATTGCTGTTCTCTTGCTCCATCCTCACTTTAGGCTTAATTAATAATATCTGGCACTTCATCATTGGCTTTGAAATTGCTTTCCAGAGGTCAATAGCATTGTCCCTATTTTGCAGACACAAAATTCCATGCTGGGAAGGGCTGACATCAGGCAGGGCATTGGTACAGCACAAACACAGAGTGTTCCTGCACAGAATTAACATCCCGAGATGTATCACTGCAGAACACCAGAATGCTTTTGCGAGTCAACTGCTTATAAATGGGGCATTTGGAATAAATTTTTTATCACCAAAAAGAGTTGACATCCAGGACTTGGATGAGTAATTATCTAATCTTACATCTGGCATAAACACCCAAGCCATTTGTGTGATGAAATGCATTGCACAGGAGTGAGAAGGCAGCGAGGGAACATTCGCTGCTGACTCAGTGGCCATAAATCTTCCGGGGTGTGTTTTGCCTTATATTTGATATTTGTTCAATGGGTTGAAAGAAGTTAAGTGATCAAATGTCATTTGGAAATCCTGGCCTGCAGCTCTTATTTTTTCTCAGTTCCATGAAGATAAATGTTACAACAGGAGCACAGAGATTTGGGGCCTGGCTCTGTGGGCTGTTACTGAGAGCTGGGTGTTGGAACAGGCACCGTCTTCACCCCTTTTTAAAGAAGTCATTTTACATTTGTTTGCCTTAATGATGATCTGCAGGAGAGAGCAGGGTTTGTGCTGCTGTGGAGCATTTTATTTCATTTCTTTGAAATTAAGTCATTAGCTATAACAGCAAAAGGCATTTTTCTTTTTGACAGAGGATTTGGGTGTGTTAATCTGATCTCTAATAAAACAGAGGCTCTGCATTGAGGGATTCTTATTTAACTCATATTTCTGGACACATCAGATCTGTATGGAATATCCCTTCCACTTAAGGGAAGTATCAATGGAGGTTTATTTATAACAGAGAGAAAAAATTAGGGCATGAATCAGTGGTAAGTAAATGATGTGCCTGAACTCTTCTGCAAGTTTGCTGCAACATGAACTTTTCTAGAGACTGTGTCATTAATATTTTATAGCAAGGAGAGAAATCATCAGAAACTCCAGCTCGGACATAAAATATCTGAAATAATAAGAATATATATAAGTACCTTCAGAGTGATCTTGGACACTCTCATTGATTTTAGACAGCATCTCATTCTGGCTTGACAAAATGCAGAATTCATAAATTAAATCTGATGTATACAGTGTACGCTTTTATGCTGATGTTGGCACACTTTCAGATGTAAAATTAAATTACTTCTTCCAATAAAGCAGCATAGATTGAAGCATGGATTCCTTTCTTTGCTAATGGAACCAGGAGAAAGATATTGAATTATGCTGACTTTCGAACTGACTGAGCGCCAAAGAGAGAAAAAATCAATGACATTTTTAATGTCCTGTGGAGCTTTTAAACAGGCCTCGCTCTGGCAGGGAAACTCAGTGTGAGGTAACTGCTGTTGACATCGGGTTTCCAGTGAAGAAATGTACTTCTCCAGGGAAGCAGCACCTGGCACTGATGTGGCTTTGTCCCCGTTCCATTCCCAGCGGTGCCAAGTGGGCACTGAGTGGGTTTTGGAGGGCTCTGGACACGCTCATGCCCTGAGCAGAGAATGTGCTGTGTAAACATGCAGGATAATCCCTGTAAAACAACAACAACAAAATCCAGAAGGATCTTTCCTCTCAGTATAAACCCCTGAAAGTCCCATGAGTGGGTAATACCAATAAATTGCCTTTATTTTGATGAATTAATGATGGGGTAAACACAGATTTCTTTTCACTGGGTGTTTGCATTTGCAAAGCTGAATACTAAAGATCTAAGCTGTACAATCAATGCCCATCGAATAAGTGGCTTTGCTGGGGTTTTATATATTTTATAATAATATTTTTATAACTTTGTAAAGGGCATTTCATAGCAGCAATTAAAATTTTATTAGAAAACTATCCCAATCCCTCAGAATCTTGCTCCTCAGAAAATATTCTGATTTAGATGAGGGAGAGTCTGTATAAATACATCCTCAGCATCTTGGTGTTATTCCAGAGGTTCATGGATTGTTGTCCATTTTTCTCTGCATTCCTTCCAAGTCCAGGTTTCCTTTAATAACAGATGGATATGATCTGGCTGTGAAGTGCTGGGTTATGATTTTCAACAGCAAACTTTGTATCTTTAGCTCTTTGCTGTAATGAAGAAAACCATCCCACAGTCACTTCTGGGAATTCAATTTCTTGCAGTTATTTGGCTTCCAGCTCCTGGCAGATCCATGCTGGGTTTTCAGGGCTTGTTGGTGTTACAGGAGGTGATTTCTGTCATTTTAAAAGAGGCCACAGCATCAGCCCCAGAGATTGGAATATGAGTAACCTCAGAACTGCCACGCTGTGAGCATGAGTGAGAGAAATAATAAAATTCGGTTTCAAAGATAATACCCAGGCAATTTATCCAGCCAGGAGCTGGGGAAAGGCTGGTTTGTGTGGTTTGGATTCTTCACAGTTCACCCCTGCAGTGTCAATGGTGTTTTATTGACAGTCATTAAATCACAAATGCTTATGAGTGGTTTGTGGGCAGCAAGCATTTCTATTTTAGAGACACGCTGCCCTTCATGACACTGTACCTCATCAAAGAGACAAAGGTGACCTTTTTATTTTGTCTTGCTCACATTTGGGTGGCTTTATGTACTGTCACATGTGCTTCACCCTCTGGAGATGGGAATACTGACGTGCAGAAAATGCATCAGAGGTCTGAGCCTAATTCATGTGTTGAAAACAGTGTGTTAAAAGCCAAGGGTTTCCCCTGGTGAAGCATCTTAATCCAACTGTGGCAGAGGTTTTCTGATGAGCAGTGCACCTCTGGTTTGGTTATTTTATAACATCTAGTTAAGACAGACTTAACTACAGGAACATATCTATATAAAATTGGTCTAGAAAATGTCAGCGAGCAGAATGCAGAAGGTTAAATATTCGGTAAATGCAGCGTCTGCATAGACATGGGCATGATAAATGTATCTGAAAGTGTCTTTTTGCAATGCTTGTGTATTATATTTCTGTTGCTTACAACTGTCAGCACAAGGACAGGATCGCTGGGGATGTGAGCAGGCAGCTGTCTCTGGAAGCCTATAGATAGCAGCTTCCTTGGGTAGCACGTTTGCAGCTCCTTCAAACAGATTTATCAAGCATCTTTACTGTCTCACCACTGCCAGCTCAAATGACTTCTCAAGGAGCTTTGGTTATGCAAGCTTTTAAAAGGTGCATTGTTTTTTCTATTTGTTTCTTTTTGTGTGTGTGTGTGTTCGAGCGCCAGGTTTTTTTTAGTAACTCACTGCAGCAGATAAAATCTAGTGCAGGGTTTCACCATGTGTTAGGGGAAAAAAAAAATAATACTCCATTTGTCCACCGTGACCAGGCTTTAAATAAGCATCAAAACTTCCAGCAGCTGTGCAGAGCAGCAGAACAGCACAGGTCAGAGAGTCGCTCTGGGAGTGAGGAGAGGAGAACCTGCAGAGACAGGAGCTGGAAATAGCATCCACTTGGCAGAAGCAGAGGATACATCCATCATCATTTTGGGCTCTTGGAATGCTTCATAGAATATTCCTCTCTGAGTCCTGGGTGACCTGGAGGAGTTTGGAGACAAAACAGGAGCCCCTCAGCTGCCTCCAAGTCCCTCTGGATGGCCACGGAAACAGGAGGTGGAGGAAGGGAGGGCTGGGGAAACAGCCAAAGGAGCTTCCCAGAGAATTTCTCTGCTCGTTACTGCTGCACTTCACAGCATGGGAACTTTCAATAATAAAGATTTTAAAGGCTTCTTCAAAGAGCTTCCAGGCTGTATCCGAAGCTCCATCTGGAAGAAGTCTCATGAGACTTGGGAATGTTTTGTAAATACAGGCAGGGGACAAATGAGGTTTTTCTTAAATTGAATCTGGCAAAAGTTGCTTTCTAACAAGAGCTTGCAACAGGCCACATGAGCAGGAGTGTTTCCCAAACTGCATCCCTGGTGGAATGTCTTTTGGAAAGGGTGCAGTCAACTTGTCATCCCTACAAAGTCTTTTACTAACACAGTAAATTATAGGCCTTTGGGGAATGTGCTGTACTTGGTTCTTTTCAGGTCATGTTCTTGGTCTTGGATTGCTGTGTGAAACCAAATATGCTGCTTTATCCTGTTTGCCTGTGGATTTGTGTTCAGCAGATTGAATAGCATTTCTATTTAAATCATTCCTCATTCTAACTAAAACAATTGCTGTTCTGTGGTGTCAGGGGATTCCTGAGGGAACAGGAACACTGTACATTTTGTGGTTTACTGCCCATTTTGCCCCTTGAAAGCCCCAGTTCGTTTCGGTCCATTTTCCCTGCTTTGTTTGGGTTAGTGATGCCTCATCAGCTACCCCAGACCATGACAAGCTTTGGGATTTTCAGCACTGGTGGCCCTCGTTGTGGATTTTAGTCAGGGACTGCAGCATCATTTTCCCATCAGCAGTGCTAATGCTCCAGAACTACAAGTTTTAAGAACTTGAGGTGTCTCTTTGCTGATTTTCCCCTTTCCTGCAGCTGTTGATGACAGTGTGAGTTATCCAGAGCTGTTGTTTGCCTGTGTGTTCCACTTAGCACTTCTGGCAGTGTATGAGAAAAGAGTGAGAAGGAACTAGGAAAGCTATCAAAAGTATGAAAGTATAAATCTTCTTTATAGATTGGAAATATCTCCCACTCTCATCTTGGTATTTTTCCCTTCAGTTGAGCTCTTATCAAGAAATTTCAGAGTACTTCACCAACACATTTAGGCTTTCTACAGCCTTCCTCCTCCTTCTCCTCCTCCTCTCCCCGGGGAAATGACATTCTCATCCCTTGTTTGCAGATGAGGAATGAAGGTCTGAGTGGTGAAATGACTCGTCCAAGGTCAGCTGCTGAGTTAGTGGCACAGCTATGAATAGACAAAGGCATTTTAGCTTTCACTCTCTGCTAAACAAGACCATGCCCTCCCAGTTTCAAGTTGTCAAATTTCATGACTAATAACATTTGAGCATCTAGAATGAGGCAGAATTTCTTTTCAGCAACCAGCAGGTAATCCCAGGGTGGAAGCTCCTCCCTGTCCCCATGGATCCTGGTGGTACTTTTTAGGTTTTGTGAGGAAAGAACTGCCCTCCTTGGATTGCTGTTTTGCGGGATGCTGTAGCTGCTCACCTGAGTGCTCACTTTGGTGATGAAAACAGAGATCCCAAGGCTGACTCTTCATTTGTCTTGGTGTAGCAGTAATGAAGTGTCCTTAGAGCAGTTTGCCTTCAACAGCTATTTTAAACCTCCAGTGCAATCTGCTGTTCCTTGAAGGGAAAAAGTAATTCAACTAAAAGTGCTCTGAGGAGCCAAGTGAGAGAAGTAAGTGTTGAGTGGTGCTAATCAGGAAGAGGAAGTCATCTGTCTGCGTGTGGTCACTTCCCTGCTCACATGGCACAGCCCTGGAACAGCCACATAAGGAGCTTTGTGATCAACAAATGTCAAGGGCAATTAATTCTTCAGCCAGCAGCTGTTATTATTAGGACAAAGAGTGGCCAGACATAGAAGGAAAGCCTTCAGCTGATTTATTTTCTCTACCTTTCCCCATGAAATTGATCAGTCGCTCAAACCCCCATGGTGAACTCCCGTGCAATAAGAATTTAAAATTTGCCATTTCTTTTTATTTTTTTTTCAGTAGGAGAGTTTGTATTCGATTTAGAGCACAGAGGAACAGCTCAGGGAAGGCGTTTAGAAAGTCCTCCCCACTTTAATGCTATCAGGATGGAGAGGAGTTGTGTGTTAAGCTGGTAACATAATAATATGTGGGCTGAGTTAAACCCACCTCAGACTGGTTTTCTCAAACTTAATTGATGGAAGCAGAGCACTTTTAGGCTTGATTTAATACCTTCCCAGAGTTATTCCAGGATTGCTGCAATGCAACTGTGGGTGTTCTAAACACACCTACGCTGCCAGAGAATCAGGAAGGATGTACTTAAAATCCTCTAATTTATCTAATAACATCTTTAGCAGCGTTTTGTGTAGGTTTAGCATTGTAATGGAAATGCACTCTTTGGCTGGATAAAGAGCTGCTGTGTGGAACTGCTGGCTCTGGCTGTGAGGACACGTGAATAGCACTCGGAGCTGGGGTGGGAAATACTCTGACCTGCTACACCCCCTGTAAATACACCTTTCAATTGTGTCATCGGTCACTGCAGTTAAAATAATATCTCAAATTTCAGACCTAAGTGTTCATGGCTTTGGGTATCCACAGACATCGCTGTCCCCTCTCCCTCCCAGGGCCAGGCAGAGTTGAGGTTCCTCATGTTAGGGATATTTTTTTCCTCTTCTCTTTAGATCCCGAGTCTCTATTTTAGCCACTGTTGTTGCCTCAGTTCTTAACCAGGTTCCCTCTTTGCCCATCAGTGGATGTTCCTGAGGGGTTGTTTGTAAGTGACACAAAACAAGTTTGGTTTTTCTAAAGAGTTTCAGCACTGAGCTGCTCAGGGGGAAGCCTTGGACTGGAAACAAGCTCAGATTCCTGCGGGTACCCTGCTGGTAACTGCTGGCATAATTATTCCATCCCAGGCATTGCAATTTCTCCCTTTTTTGGGGGGAATCTCATGTAACATGAGCAGAACCAGCACCGCTGCATGAAAAACCTGCTCTTTTTGAGCTAAAAAAAGACAGAAAAGACAAGATAGAAAATCAGCTCCTCTACGTGCCAGAAGTGAGGGATGTCCCGGTGTGTTTTCCTCTGGCTGATCGCTCCTACACCGGGAATTGCCGGATGTAAATAGGATCAGAGCTCTGAGCTGTGCTGGGAAGAGCCCTAAGGCAGCTGATTGCTCCCAGCAGCTTCCTGGAAATGCTGGGGGAGCAGAATTCCAGGGAAAACCTTAGGATTGGGCAGTAACGAGGTGTGAGTGGCTCTCTATGGGACTTCAAGGGTCAGAGCTTGTCTCACGATGATGTTGGACAAAGCTATTTATTGGTAATCTTATCCTTCAATCATTTATCTATACGTTCTACAGAAGAAATTAGGTTAAGGAAGTGTTTGTGTTGGTTGCCTGTTCCCTGGATTTCTGACATGGAATTCTGTGGTTGATGGACAGTTTCTGGACTGAAATTGGCTCTGTGTTTCTATGTGACCCTGGGACAGTAGAATGTCTTGGGAAAGACATTGTTACCTCAATAATATCTGTGGAAACTGGAAGTTTCAGGCTGTGTCAGCAGCAGACACCTGGAGAAGTTCAGGCTGACCAATGGGAAATGCAAAATTATACATAAATTAAGAGGTATTAAATTCCTCTTGAATGAGAGAATGTACATTAAAGTGGCCTTGGCTTGCTATAGATTAATTAACCTTGGGGGATACCAGGTTTAATTAAACTACAGTGAGTTAAAGCCACTTCACTCTGGATAGAAATCATTCCTGAGGGAGCTTTTTAACCTTATGCACATCAGCTCCCTATGTGTTAAACTTAATTTTCAGTGCCCCTTGGAGAGGCTTTGGACACTTTGAAATCTGATGAATTCTGGGATCCTGACTCCAATTCTTAGGAGAAACTGGACTTGAGTTAAAAGTGTATCATACATATGTAAAAAATGTACAGTCATGTGACAGACTCTGGAGGGCTCAAGTCTCGATTTGAAAAGAATTTAAATAGAGGTTATGAACTGAAACATTAAAACTTAAGAAACAGTGAACACAGGAGTAAAAGAGGGCAACTAAAACCCATCAGTGAGTCTGAGGTCTTGCTGCAGGGTTGTGCTGAAGAAAAACCTTGGTGAAAAATAACTTTATGTTACCTCACTGAATCACACTAAAACACCTTTTTGTGGGTTTCTCTTTTTCTTTTCCAGTAATTGCCCATCATTCCTGGCCTCTGCTTTAGCCAGAGCAACTTCAGATGAAGTCCTGCAGAGCGACCTCTCAGCTCATTTCCTGCCCAAGCACGTGGACAACGCCGATGGCATCATCCGTAAGTGCCACCTACAGGAACTCGGGCTGGATTTCTGGTCCAGGAACATCCCATATTGATGGAAAAAGGTTAATGGAGAGCTCACCACCATTCCTGATAGAGCTGGAGGTTTAATTTCTCAGTCAAAGCTTTCTCAGCTTTGGAATCACTCTTTTAAGTGCAGCTTCATGGCTGTATCTGATGGCCCTGAATCTCTCTCTCTCAGCACTTTATACAATGTGGTTCTGCTGGCAAGTGCCAGTTGTCCTCCCTCATCCTTGGAACAAAGTCAAATATATGTGGGAAGAGATAATTTAATTCTGAATTATTTCAGTCAGTGTGGTTTTTACTATAGCTTGTAAGTTTTTTAGATGGTTTTAGCAAAAGGTAGTATCAAGAGATTTCACGATTAAAAGGAAGAAAATTCCTTTCCCTCATTTATCTGTGTTGGCTGACAAGATTTTTGCAGCATCCAGCTCAAGGTCATGCACCCTAAACCATTTCCAGGACTCTGCTGGCCTAAATAACCTTGAAAATTGGCTGGGCTGTTCATTACAACAAAGACCAATGTTTCTCACATGTATTGATAGGAATTCTGTCATTTGATCTTGAAAATACAGGCCCCAAACCACTTTGTCTATTCCCTCCTTTTTTGCTTAAAAAAATCCCTGTAAATTATTCTGGGGATAAGGAGGATCTATAAATCTGGCTCTTCAAAAAGGAAGATTCTGCTGTAATCCCCAGAGGCCCTTGGAAACCTGAGAAACAGAAAAAAACCTGCTCTGGGTTCCCTTTCTGTAGGTATTGCTGCCTCCTCCTGCTGAGCAGGTAAATGGAATAGATTTGTCATTGTTCTGGATGAGCAGCCTTCATTAATTTCAAATTGAGATCTCTGAAACTTGCATAAATATTTGACAGTCTCCAAGGAAATGTTGACTAAGCCTCCACATAGAATATCTACAGAATTCAACAAAAAAAGGGGGAAAAAGAAAGGGAAAATCCCACCACAAAACCCTCACACTTCCAGAAATTGCCATTTAAATATATCTAATCTGTAAGACACAGATGCAAATAGATGGAGATGGGAACAGGCTGGAGCAGGCACTAAGAATAGGGCTCCAGATGCAGTTTGCTGAGGTGAATTGTCATAATGAGTGTATTTGGAAATAAAATATCCCTTTGCTGATGCAATGTGAAGTGTTAAATTGTAAGGATTTAGGGGGAGAGGAAGAGAGAGAACATCTTCTGGCCTGTGGTAAAGCAACAGTTTCATACAAACCCTGCAATTTCAAATAATCTAAGTGATAATTTTCCAAAACAGAACATCAGCTCAAGTGTCATAGAATGACAGAGTCTCAGAACGGTTTGGGACATTAAAGCTCATCCAGTCCCACCCCTGCCATGGGCAGGGACATCTTCCACTATCCCAGGGTGCTCCAAACCCCACCCAACCTGGCCTTGGGCACTTCCAGGGATGGGGCAGCCACAGCTGCTCTGGGCACCCTGTGCTCCATCAGTGTTCCATCAGCCAAGGGTTCAAGGTTTGGCCTAGAAAACCTAAACAAAACTGGGGGGAGCAGCAGCTCCATCCTAGAGAACCTTCCCAGGGGAGTCCCTTCAGAAACCTGGGCTGGGTGCTGAGAGGAGATCTGCCCTCAGTGGTACCATCCAGGGAGACTTTAATGCTTTGGAAGAAAGCAGAGGAAAATGTGGCAGGTGGTGAAAATGGGATTTCTACATCTTGAAGTTTGATGCTCAGAGTTCAGAGTGCCCTGATGCTGTTTGAGCTGCTGCAGAATGTGAAACTGAGCTGAATTTAGCTGGCTGGCTTTAATATCCAGTTCTATGTCAGGTTTTTTTATGAACCCAGAAAGATTTTTACTCTGTGTAATACAAGGAGACATTTACCTGATTTGCCTCAAGTTTGAATTTGCTGGAAGATAAAAAAAAAAGCTATTTCAAATTTCCTTAGTGGCACATTTCACTCTGAGAATTGCAATGTGACAAATCATGTCCTGTACTTAGGAGTGGTAAAAGCAGTTCTTGGTGTGCTGGTGGAAAGGAAATGAGAAGCTCCATGACAGAAGAATACAAATCTTAAAAGAAGGAAAACTGGTTGGAGTTCACAAATATAGGATTACAAGAACAGGGGTCTGTTATATGTGGGGTGACCATGTGTCTTTGAATATCTGAGTCACAGGCCATGACTCTTCTCTTCCAGCTGCCCTGGAAAGGAGCAAGAGATTTTCCATGAGAACTGAATGATGTTGGATTTCTTTTTTTGAAAGGTCAGGTTAAGGACATTTAGGTTTGGGTTTTTTTTTTGGAGGAAGAGAATCACGTGGAAGTTTGCCATTGTTAAGGAGCCACCATAGCAGGAGCGTGTGACCTGGTGGTGGTATCAAATATCCAGGAGATGTCACAAAGCAAATCATAACATCCCATTACCCAGTTGTTCCAGGTTCTAGGAGATGGATCCTAGAGATCTCCAAAGAGATCTAGAGTTCCTAGGTTAAGGAAAACCTTGGTCATTGGTTCTGACCCTTGTTGTCACACTGTCAGTGTTTTCAACACAGCTCATAAAATATGGCACTACAAAGCAGGATCTGATTCCTGGTGTTCTTTCTATCCTGGTTCTGCCCTGTCATCTGTGGGAACAGCAATGCCTGAGCTGGATTTCCCACTCACTGTGGTGCAGCTCAGCATTACTTCCAACCTTGGGGATTTGGGAGCAGCAGGAGGGAAATGAAATTCTCCATGACACAACTGCAGTGACAGCTGAGTCAGCTCTGGCTCAGCACGGCAACATTAACAATTGATGAGTAATTTCCAGCTGTGAGGGGGTGGGTTTTATTGTGGTATTTTATTATTCTCCTGTTTTAACCTCACGAGCAGTTACTGATGATGCTGACACCACGCAGGGTCCCCTGGGAAGGGTGTTAGGATCTCAGCAGGGCCACTGGGTTCACTGCCATCCTCCTGCAGAGGTGCCTCTGACATGTGCCCACTTCCCCTCACCTCTGCCCACTGGGGAGAAATGGGAGAGCAAAATCTGTGGGATTTCCTCTGGGAAATAGAACCTGGACACCTCAGGTTGGACACACTCCCTCTTTAAATACATTACCCAAAGAGATTTCTGGTGGCACCAGGGAGAGAAATACAAGTGGGGTGAGGAACCCCCACACTGTGGCAGTGGTTTGATTTCCACCCCTTGCTTTTAAAGCTCTGTGATCAAGGAGCCAAGACTGCTTTTTGTTATTTATCCAGTGTATTTCCAGCTTCATGCCTCTTGATTGAACCAACTCATAATCAACAGAGCTGGGACAGTATCTTGTTCCTAAGGGGCTTGGCCCCCTGGTCACTATAGACCTAGGACAGAAATTAGTAAATGCTGCTTTTAGGCTCTTCACAGAATTCCTGTGAAGCAAGAGATGCTGTAGCTGTCCCCTCTCCTCCCTGCATGTGAGCCCCTCCTTCTCCAGGAGTGATTGGCACTCCTAGATTGCTGCTGTTTAGCTTTGAAGATCCCTGGCTTTGGTGAGAGATCATGAACAAAGATGTGTTCAGCTCTGATGCTGACTTCCTGTTTTCCTCTCCTGAATTTCAGAACAAATGTCAAGTGCCTGAGTTTTCACATTTTAAAATGACAATTTCTCAGGAGTGACAGTTCAGCATTTTCTTAAATTTGAGGCCTTTATGGTTTTCTCATTTGCTCATGCAGATTTGTCTGACGCACTGTTGTCAGGAATATGGGAATAATAGGAAATCTGGAAATAGCTAAGAAGGCACCTGTGCACTGCTGAAAGTGCACAAAACGTCTTAAAATGACTCTACTAATTTCTGCAGATTATTTCCACTGTCTTGCCTCAGCTCTGCAGTGAAATGGTGTTTAGAATAGAGAATTTGGTCTGAACCCAGTGTGTCATTGTTATGGAGGGTGGGTTTTGTAGGTGACACCCTGTGCCATGTCAATGTCCCTGTCAGGGCCACGTGAGGGATCCAACGCTTTTTGTGCCTTTCATTTTCCCTGCTGCTGCAAATGAGTTCCCCAAAGGCACGGGGAAATGTTTAAGTTAAAAAGACAAACAAACAATGAGCTGCTTACTGATGAATGCTGATTATGGCGAGTTTGGCTTCCTCTTTTCATGCATCAGAGCCCAGAATTTCCCTGCTGACATCAACTGCTTGGCTAAAATGGTTTTGTTTCATCTTTGTAATGTATGCAAGGGAGAAAACTCTGACTTAATAACACTCTCAAGGCTTTCATTTGTGCTTTGTGCCTTCCCCAGAGATCGAGACGGTGAAGTTGGCCCGTTTAGTTTACAGCAAACTGCACGAGATCTGCAGCAATTGGGTGAAAGATTTCCCTCTGCAGCCCAAGCCCCACCGCTACTACGAGACCTCCATCCACGCCATCAAGAACATGCGCAGGAAGATGGAGGACAAACACGTCTGCATCCCTGACTTCAACATGCTCTTCAACCTCGAGGTAAGCACAGAGCACGTGGGACACAGGGATCCTATGATTAATGGCTGCTGTTCTTGGGGAAACCAGGCAGTTTTCCACTGAGGAGGTGGAAGGTGATGGATCTGAGGAGGGTTGGCAGTTGGTGTTGACTGGGTCACATCACAGTTCAGCTCTGAAGCCACTTGGCAGCTGAGGGTGGGTCTGCTCTGCTTTTCAACCTTTCCTCTTGGGAGGAAGAAGCCAAAAGCGAAAATAAGGAAAGTAAGTAAAAAAAAACCAAACCAAACCCCAAACTTATAGGACTGTGGGGTGCAGCCCACACAGAGTTCTAGCAGTGTGAGTAGTTTGGTGGAACTGGGGCCTGTCTTCCTTCTATTAATCTCTTAATGTGGCCATTGGTCAGACACTCACTCTCCCTTGAGATATGAAACTGGACACTGAGGAATGGGAAGTAAAAGGAAGTGGCAAGAATTTTACCTTAAGGATCAAATTGCTGCATAATTGCTTCTTTATTACACCCTGTCACTTTAATAACCATCTTCTGCCCCATCCACATTCTTACCTTTAAATGATATTAATGCAAACAGAGGCAGATGTTTCCTTTGCCTGTCAATTGTCAGCTTTCTTATTCCAATTTGTGTTGGAGCCCATTACCTAAAAATTACAATGTGCAAATATTCCAGTCACTGAGCTGGCTGTCAAGGTTGAATTGGCTCTGTCAGTGGGTTGGTGTTGTGTGTGTGAATAGGCACAGGAGTTTCTGTCTCCTGGTACCGCGTTGTTTCTCTGAACAGAGAAGGGGAAGCTGAGAAAACTGCCTTGAAGATGAGTGATTTTGCTGTATTTGATTTGTGAATGTAATCACAATTTTCTGATGAGAGAGCACATGCAGTTTTTTAAAACACAGGCATCTAAGATGATATGTTTTAGATTTAAGAAAAAAAGAAGAGTGAAAGCAGAGGCTGGCTGGCTTCACATTTTAACTGTACTGGCATTTTATCCCTGGTGGATTCCAATCATGATGTAGACTTCATGCAAACTGTATTGGATGTTCTTCTCTCTCCGTGGTTTTTGCAGTCACAAAATCTCCTGCACAATTTGATGAGAATGGCACTTCCTATTTGAGTTGTGTGACTGAGCTGTAACAAATGGGACCTAAGGAGTACTGAGAGCACTACACAGGGGATTCTGGCAGGGCATCTCTTGCACTTTGCAGGTAGAATTCAACAACAAGGTGGAAATTTCCCATTGTTGCAAGTGCAGGTGGTCAGGGTAGTTTGCTTTTCCAGTGGAGACTCTAATTGCAATTTAATGAGGACACCACAAATCCCAAGTTCAAAGGTTTAAGACAATCCAACGAGCTGCTTGCATTGCTTTCCCCTGAGCTTTTTCCTCCCTGTGTTTCCACTGGCAGGACCAAGAAGAACAAGCTTATTTTGCAGTGTTTGATGGTCATGGAGGAGTGGATGCTGCCATCTATGCCTCCATCCACCTGCACGTGAACATGGTCCACCAGGAGATGTTCCAGCACGACCCAGCCGAGGCTCTGTGCCGAGCCTTCCGCGTGACCGACGAGCGCTTTGTGCAGAAGGCAGCCAGGGAGGTGAGGGGCTCCAAAAGCATTAACCTGTCAATTCTGCCTTTGTCAGAGGGGTGCTTCAAGCACAGGAGAGTCAGCACAGAGCTGTCCATGCACTGGTCCCCACTGGTGGCTTTCTGCCCATAGCTTCACATCCCATAAAAATGTCAGCTCCCGCTTCTGACCGCATCCAGCTCCTCTAGAGGATGCTGCTGCCATTCCCACGCTGACCTGCTGACCAGGCTCAGTCCTTGGGTTCACTAACACACAGCTGTGCCTGCCAATGGCAGGAGGCAGCCAGAGCAGTCCCAGCAGTGCCCAGCTCCTGGCGGGTGGGTCCATGCCAGGGGTGTCACGGGGCAAATTTGTGTTCAGCCAGGTTGGCTCTGAGGGGCTGTTAGTGAGCAGTCGTAGCCGTAGGGAAAGCACTGCCTGTTCCTCCCTGGGAATAGGCTCTGTGCTGCAGTTTCAACATGTTCTGTCCCTGAGTTAAGTAAGAAAATGCTTTGAAATGGAAATGTATTTTTTTCAGAGCCTGCGCTGCGGAACCACCGGGGTGGTGACTTTCATCCGAGGGAATATGCTGCATGTGGCTTGGCTTGGAGACTCCCAGGTCATGCTCGTGAGGAGAGGCCAAGCTGTGGAACTGATGAAACCCCACAAACCAGATCGAGAGGTGAGAAGGGCCTGTCTAAACACCCCTGGGCAGTGACACCACAGGTACCAGCTTCAGGGGAGCGCTGCCGTGCCAGGATCTCTTGGAGTGGCAGTGCACGTTCCACTTATTCTGGTTTGTTTGGATCTGTGTGCAAATCCTTTGTCTCATCTCTTGGGGCCTGCTGTGTCTGTGAAAAACCAAATATTTATGGGAGAGTTGAGTGTGTCATGCAGCTCTGACTGCTCTCTCCAAACCCCTCTTGTGTTGCTGTTCAGGATGAGAAGAAGCGCATCGAGGCCCTGGGTGGCTGCGTGGTCTGGTTTGGAGCCTGGAGGGTGAACGGGAGCCTCTCTGTCTCCAGAGCTATTGGTGAGTGGGCTTACATTCCTTTTTGATACTTGCTTTGCTTTTTAACGATACAATTTTTAATTTTCTAGTCATCAAAATTTGAAATACAGCTGAAGATAGACCTCTGAGCAATAACCTCTATTTTTCCCCCTACAGTCTGAGGGAATAATTTCCATGTAATTGCTTTAACTTGGGGTAAGAGTCATTGGCTCCACACTGAGTTAATAAAGGGTTGATGGAAGCTGTGGCTGCAAACCCACAGTTGTGTTTCTCTGCTGTTTTTCCACAGGGGATGCTGAGCACAAGCCATACATCTGTGGGGATGCAGACTCTGCCTCCACGGTGCTGGATGGCTCTGAAGACTACCTCATTCTGGCCTGCGACGGCTTCTATGACACAGTCAACCCCGATGAGGCAGTCAAAGTGGTGGCTGACCATCTGAAGGAGAATAATGGTGACAGCAGCATGGTAGCACATAAATTGGTGGCATCTGCTCGGGATGCCGGCTCCAGCGACAACATCACCGTCATTGTGGTGTTTCTCAGGGACATGAACGCGGCGGTCGCGGTCAGCGAGGAGTCGGACTGGACAGAAAACTCTTTCCAAGGTGGGCAAGAAGACAATGGGGAAGACAAGGAGAACCATGGAGACTGCAAACGGCCGTGGCCCCAGCACCAGTGCTCAGCACCTGCAGATTTAGGCTATGAAGGACGAGTGGATTCCTTCACCGACAGAACTAGCTTAAGCATAGGGTCCAGCGTTAACCCCTTGGATGATCAAGGCTATTTAGACCTGACAAAAACAGAAACTAGTACACCTCAGAGTGCCAAATGTCTGCCACCAGTCCAAGTGTTTAGTCCTGGCATACCAAAGAGTGCGGATCCCATCGGCAGCTCCCCGCTGAAGAGCGATTCCCCGGAGCTCAGCGCGTCCTCGGGCTGCGGACGGAGCGACCCCAGGGAGGACGAGGCCCCTCTGGGCTCGGGTGCTGCAGGGCAGGGCATCTACAGGGTCAGGGGTTTATCCCCCGTCTTCTTTGGGCTGGAAGATGAACTGTTCAAATCCTTGGGAAAACGAGCTGCGTTCCCTCACTTCCGGCTCTGCAATGGGAAGAGGCGGCGAGGAGCCAGGCTCAAACCAAAGTTTCACACGCCGCTCTCGGCTCATGAGCCTTCCCAGGGAGAAGGATCCAGCCTGGCCTTCCCTGCCCGGGGCCGCAGGAGCAGGAGGGCGTTGGCCCGACCCTCCCCGTGGCGGAGGCTGCCCAGCCGCGGCTCTTACAGCGAGTGTTTGATGCGAAGACAAAGTCATTGTATACCAGACCCACACCTTCATCAATGCTGTAAAATGTAACCACCCCCTCGTGTTCCCCTGTCAGACTCCCAAAGTAGACATTCCCAAAATAAAACTGGCATCATCAGAAAGCGAAAAAAAAAAAAAGAGGTGGGCATTTCCGAACTGTACTCCAGTCCCCTGCCAAGCTCAACCCTTGTGTAAATAGATCTAGGAATTAACCAATGTAGTTGTTTCAATCTCTAATAAAGTTTGGTGGTGGTGCCACCCCGAGCAATGCCGCAGCTGCCCGACCACCCTCACACACGAGTGTCCAGCCACATCCAGCAGGGAGAGCCCAGCAGCCGCTGCACGTGGACAGACAACGCCAGGGCACGGTCCTTAAACACGCAGAAGGTTGCACCTGCCTGAGAAATGTCTGTGGAGCAATACTCAAAGAACGATCTGGGTTAGAACTGCCAAATTTTTTTAGAGCGGGGGGGAAGTTTCCATAGAGTCGAGGTGTGGGGGTTTTTTGGTTTTTTTTTTTGTTTTTCTTTTTGTGTTCTGCTTTCTGTTTATTCCAGGTGAGCGTTAAGATGAATTAGAAAATTACATCCACTTTTGCAGGTAGATGACTAAAAGCCATACAGGGTTTACCAGGTACCTTAGGAATGGACACACTAAGCTCCTGCTGCTCTGGTCTCAGACTCCCATTGAGGTACAGACTCATAATTTACCTTTTATTTTTCATGTAATATAAAATGCAGAGTATGAAGAAAACTTTTCTTGCAGTTTAAAAAAAAATAATTCTTTCCTATGGCTGGAGGTGCAGTGTAGGGAATTTCGTATCTTTCTGGTGCTTTTAGTGGCATTTTTCTCGTTTCTCAGTTTAGGAAATTGTTCTCACTGAGTTGAACATGATTGTGCTTAATGCTTTGAGCCAACCTCTTCCCACCTTAAACTTCATCTCAGGTCTTAAAAGAACCCAACCCGTGGAGGTGTCCAGTCCCACCCTCTGTCCCTGCACCCGTCCCAGCGGAGATCAGGAGCTGTTGGATGAGCTGTGTGGTTCTGCTGAGGATTCCCAGGTGGCAAAGGCAGCATTTCACATCCAGTGGCAGCAGGAAGGATGCAGCACCACGGCTGCCACGGGGTGTGTTCAGGGTGTGCAGGGACGGATGAAGGAGCGATCCAGAGAGGGTGGAAATGCCGAGGGTGAGGCAGAGCAGGGGCTGCGCTGGGGCTGCAGCGGAGAGGGTGGAATTCCCTGCCCGGGCAGGGCTCTGCTCCGGCTCCCCCGGGTCCAGGAGGGCCAGGGAGGAACTGAGCTGCTCTTCTTTGCATAAGCAGCGGCCACCAGCCCCTCCCCGCTCCCGAGGTGAGGTCACACCCTTAGGGGAGCCGCTAATTGGGACGTAAATAAACAGTCGATTCCCATCAGCTCCACTAAGTCCAGATCCTGTTACTACCCTTTGTTACAGCGATGCATTGGGAGGAGTATGAATAAAGTAAGTCTTCATAGGCACTTAGTGAACAATTCATATCATTTTAGCAGTAACAATAGCAGTATTAGTGTTTAGCTAGAATTTGCAAAGTATTTTAATATTAAGTAGTCAAGAAAATTATTCAACACGACGAGATGGCGAGGCTTGAATTCTGCCAATTTCCGCTGCTTCTCTCTTTGATGCACTATTTTAAAAGCAATCTGATGAACAGCAAAAGGCTTTGTGAGCAACCAGGAGTTGGAGTGTGGCTTTAGATTCCTTTGATCTTTTTCAGACTTTGTTTTAATCTTACGGGATCATTGGCTCTTATCTGCCATCTTATTCTGCCTTAGCTGTTGTCAATGTTCTCTTTAGCTGCAGCTTCTGTTCCAAGTCCGATTTACCGAGGAAATTTGAGAAACCATGAAATGGTAAAATATGCAATTCTGGGGCATCTCTGCGGTGCCTTTGTTTTAAATTATTCACAGTAATAATGACTCATTGAAAGTCCATCTTTAGCTGACTGTCGTGTTCCGGAGAGAAAGGTGGTGTAAGTGCAATTCTTGATGTGAGTAAATTAGAGTGCAAACCCATCACGGATGATAAAACTTCTTCCCAGTCTGCAGGAGCAGTTGAAGAGCACTGGACTGCATGTGTGCTGTTTTGGGAAGGATCTAGCTTTTTAGGTGTGGATTCATAAATGGTAATTCTGCGACTCATCCCATTTATCTTGCTAGGAGAAAACAAAAAATCCACCATCGTAGTTGCAGTGTGGTCAGGTAAAACCATTGTATAGATAGAGCAAGTGTTCATTTCTTCACTAACTGCATATTTATAGAGTAGATAGGAACCATTTGTAAGGTAAGTCCTTTAAAGTTCTATAATATTAAAAGTAGTGGTTATTGGTCTGATTATGCTGCTCTTGATTCTACACTAGACAAAAAGCAGTGCTTGTGAAATGCAGTGTTTTCTCTTAATGCCACTGGTGATAGGAAGTAGTTCCTTCAGTTCAAACTCCTGTGCCCTTATCTGCTGCTTGCTGACGTAAGCAATAATCCCTCTCTAACGGTATCTAAGTGTTCTGTATCTCGTACCTTGATCGTCTATCTGGTGACAGTGTAAAATATTAGGCTAATAGAGAAGTATCTCATTGTATTTATTAACTGTTGATACTGAGATTCAGTCTGTGACCTGTGTTTTGTATTTTTATCGTGTATCTTAGTGGTGGTGAAAATTTGTACAACGAATCTTTCCAATAAAGAGCTGAAGTATCCCTTTTCCGCGTTCACACAACCCCGCATCCCTCTCGGTCGACGTGGTGACCGTGGTTGCAGAACCAGGAGGTAGCAGTGACAACATGACTTTAGTTTTGTTCTGTTTCAGTCGTGGTGGTTTTGAGGGAGGGGCTCGGGGCTGTTTTGCCCAGAGCTGCTCAAAACTCGCTCTTAAGCTCTTCACTGTGAGCACCGCGGGGCTCCCGCGCCGGGAGGAGCCGCTTGTGCTTTTCCAGCTCTGAGGAATGTGCGTGGTGCAGAGAGCAGAACAGCACCAGAGCAGGGAGCTCTTACCCCATTCCATTTGCACTAGAGGTGGGTGGAAACGCACGTGTGTGGAACTTTTCTTTACCTAGAAGTGCCATCCATTGTCCTTGCGAGTGAAAACCGTTCCGTAGCCGAGTTGTTGAGTTGGGCGGCGCCGCGGCGCCGAAGGACAATGTCCAAGCAGACTTTAACTTACACCACGTTTCTGGTGGTGCAGCATCCTAGAAACTCCGCCTGTTTTTGGAGCACCGTGTGTCAGTTGTCCCATGGGCAGATGAGGCACAAGGAGTTGTGTGCATAGACATGGCTGCTGTAGTTCAAGTCCACTCTCTCCTCACCAAATCCTCCCGACCCCAAGATTCTGCGGGAATAAAGCAAAATGAGAAAGATTGGTCTAAATTAGGGGCTGTTTTAGCACAATTCCGTCACTCAGCACTTAGTCACATAAACAAAGCCATCCAAGGGGATACTGCAGCTTTGTTCATGTCTGTAATTTAGGGCAATCTTTCTTTAATTCACATCCTCTTTGCGACAGGAACAAAACTTTCTACCCTCGTATCATGTGCAATAATAAGGAAGCATTAACACGACCTCTGACTCCAATGTCCGTGCCCCTCTCCAGCCCTGGCACCGTGGCCATGGCACTGCCCTTGCCAGCATTAAAGCTAAAGAAAAACAACCCCCACCTGTCACGGTCTCGTAAAACCCTTGTCGTGTCCGGTTTTTCCTCTCCTTCCCTCTGGAAGATGCCTCGGGACGAGAACAGGGGGAGGTGGCTGAGCTCACCCCGAGTGCTGCTGCTCGTGGCCAACCAGGCACAGTCTCAGCTCCTGGGTGCTCCTGCTGACCTTTCTGTAGTACCTTGTTCATGAAACATGTTCTTTATCAAGTGAATAAATTCAAGCTAAATCATGTACCAGTGTTGGGACTTTTCCATTTGCAATCTTGTTCTACAGTTCACCCGCGAGTTTAGTTCTAACCATGTATTAGTCATCCATATTTTATTTATGAAAGCTGTTTATACAGGAAAAACTGTTGAAGTTTTACCAATATCTTAATAAAACAGTAATTTAAACCACACTCCAGGTAATCTGCTTATTTAAGAGCTAACAAAGGCAGCGAGCAGCTGTGCCTTTACTGTGGTGAAAGGGTTTCCTTTGTGGGATATGGAACTGGAATTGCTCTGTTGAGCTCTGGCTTCCACGTGGTTGCCCAGAGCCCATTGTGGCCCAGCTCTGCTGTTTTACAGCCCAAAAGTGATGGGGCTCTTAGGGCACAGCCCAAGGAGATCAGTGTCTTCCGAGCCTCTTTCCTGCCCTGTTCTTTACAAACCAGCACTAAATAAGTTGTCCATAAGGTGAGCAATCACCAGCTCCTCTCTTGCCCCTCCAAGAGCTGGACACAGGCTCCAGAGCAGCCCCTGGACCTCAGCAGTCATTTCCTTCAGCCTCTCATTGAGAGCAAAGCAGCTGCGAGTGCTGAAGAGGCAGAGCTCTGTGATTACACCAATTAAGCTGTGTGCAGTAATCACCATGCAGCCCCAAACACTCACAAGGCACCTCCAGGGTGTGGGGCCTGGCCCCCTCCAGGCTCAGCACTGGAACAGGCTCTGCTCCCTCTGCAGCTGAGAAATACAAACCAACTTTGGGGAAAGACTCTGCATCCTTCTCCATTCGTGTTTGAATCAAGATTTAAGCATTTGGTCTGGCTTCTACAAAGAAAATCCCAGAGGGGTTTAAGTGCTTTTCACTGAATAATTAAGGAAAAAAGTGACAGGTGGATGGCAGGAAAAAGTCCCTCTATGAGCAGCCAGGCATTGCAGCAAGTGGAGCTGACCCTGACAGCCTCCACCCTTTTACTTATCCACACACAAACACCTAAAACTCAAGATTTCAACATTCATTTTATTAACAAAGTGCAAACAGTTTTAAACTAGGAGTTGTAGAGCACATTCACACAGACACAGGGCACAGGCAGCCACATGAGGACAACACCAGGCTCATGCTTTGTCACTTAACCAGGCATCAGCTCCCAGAGGAGCTTCACAAAGACTTCAGCAGCTCAAAATGCAACGAACAAAGAGTTTGGCAATGGCTGTGGTTGGTCCACGTCACCAACTGGGGAAAACAATTGGAGTGGTGGCTGTTTTTTCCCCCAGCATTCCCAAGGACAGTCACACACTCGATGTCATCCCAGCAGCACAGATGGACACTCATCCCCCCAGGACAGGGCTCAGCACCTTCCCCACCACTCCTCAGAGCAGCTGAGGCTGCTGGAGCACGAGTGCCACCCTTCAGTGCCAGGCCTGCAAAGGTCGTTGTGCCCCAGGACAGGGTTAAGACAATGGCAGAAGAACCACGTTTGCCAGAACGGAGAGGGCACAGAGCCATGGACAGCCTCGGGCTCAGCTCCAGGGAATGCACACACCTCTCTCTCCCCAGGGATGCAGCTGTGGCTCTTCAGGCCTCAAGCCCACGCTCTACCTGCTCCAAACAAAGTCAGTTTGCACTGAAAACTCTCCTGCTGGAGCAGTTTTAAGGCTTCAAACACAATCTTATGAGTTAAAATTTTATGCCAGCTACTTCAACACAGTCAGTTTTGTACTGATTATGGAAGTATTCAGAGCTCAGCCCTCCCTCCCTCCTCCCTCCCAGACTGCCTCAGAGCCAGAGGGAGCTCAGGATCCTGACACAGGAGGAGCAGTGGCTCCGTGGCTGCAGCTCCTGGAGCAGCTCAGGGAAGGTGCAGCCCCAGGGTTGGCCAAGAACCTTCCCAGTTACCTGGTGCTGTCCTCTCCAGGGACAAAGCTGAGATCATCAGAACTGGCTTGATCCCCATCTGGTAACACCGAGGAGTGCTCTGAGGGTGAAAACAACACCAGCAAAACCCAGTCACCCTCACCAGCCAGGGAATGCTCCATCCCCTCAACTCAGGCCAAAACTTCACCCCTGTGGCCTCACAGCTTTGATCCATTGGATTGGAAGTGAAAGCTTAACCAGAGGACTTTCTGAAGCTCCACTCAACTGCTGGAAGCACATTCCTGCCAATTAAGATGCAAATCCATGTCTAAGGCAGTGGTTACCTCCCTGGAATTAGCCTACTTACAGTGCCAATCCTGGCACACAGGGAGTTCCAAGTGGGAACTGGAGCTATGGGTTTTCCAACCCTTCCCAGGAGACTCACCTAAACTGACTTCTCAAGGCTAGCAAGAGTTTCCCTCTCCTGTTTTGAGCTGTTTTAATTGGGATCCCAAGAGAAGAGTTCCAAATCTTACTGGCAGTTTCTTAAGCTTCAACACCTCCACAGCCCCCCCCAGGGATCTGTATCTGAGGAGCACTGGGAAGACTGGGAATGTTTGGGAAGAGGGGCTCTATCAGCTCTACCTTCACTGGAGGGCTGGACAGAGAAGGCCTGGTTGAACACCTCTGAGGGAGAGGTGGCATCTTCCTGCTCCTCGTTTTCTGTGTCACATTCGATGTCACTGTCACTGCTCATGCCCGGCAGGAGGTGAAGGACGTGCTTCTGACACACCCCAGCTGCAAGAGAAACCAGAGACACCAAGTGCAAAATGATGGCAGCGAGATCTGCACAGCTGAAACGTCTGATTTTGGCCCATGGAAGAGTTCCTGCCAGCTCCTGGGATTTGGTATCAGGAGAACTGAGGGAAGGAGCACTTCCCAAGCACTCAGGCATCTGGCAGAGCACTGGGTACCAGCCCTGAACACAGCTGGATTTGTCCTGTGTGCCAGCAGCTGAGCTGCTCAGTCTACTCTGCAACTAGGACAGAAAAGTTGCTTTTCTAGGAGCTAAAAAGGCAGCACAACCCGTGGGGCAGATGGACCTAGCAGTGCCTTCAAGCAGCAATAGTGTATTTGAGTCTCTCACCATAAATTTCCCCTCCAAAGCAGAACCAGAGCTGTTGGGGTGACTCCAGGTGGGGACCTTGGGTGGGCACTGGGCAGCCAGAACTCTCCATGGATGACACAGGGGCTGCTTGGCTCTACTTCTTAAAAGCTGATACCCATTGCTAAGAAAAAGCAAAGTGAGGGGCCAATTCTACTGTAGTTTTTCCTCTGAAGGGAAAAAAATTGTAATATTTGCTTCCTGGGGTTTTTAACAATGAAGTATTTCAGTTCCTAAAGCGTTTTCCTATTGGGCTCCCAGCTCTGAGAGCAGAACTGCAGGAGCACATCACGATCACGCTGCAGTGACTAAGAGCAGAAATTCAGTTTTGTCACTGAGAGACCTTCTGTAAATGCCAACTCCCACACAATATTGCACACTGCAGCTCGAGATGGATGCTGGCACCTTAATATAGGCTTTGCGCTACAATCCAGTCATTGAAATTCAAATTAGTGCAGGGGTGGAAGGCAGGAGAGTTTTAGCAAGATAAGAAAAACTCTATGTGGACATTCAGAAGGAAAAAAAAAAAAAAAAAAGCAGTGTTATTTTTTTTCCAGCATGGAAAGGATGCAGGAAGGGAGGGGGGAAAACTTTCCTTCAAGTCTCTAAGGAAACTGGATTAGGCAGCTCAACACCCGGCACGAATGAAGTGCTGGAGAGGCTCTCGTGCGGCTGTGGAGAAAGTTACCACAGGGGGTTGTCCCTGAAGGCAGCAGAATTACAAGCCAAGGTCACTGACTGCTATTTTAATGAGATAAGAAATTCTTCTCAAGGCCACTGCACTGAACAGCAAAGCAGAGACCTGGAGCTGTCTCAAGGTACAGAAAGCAGCTGCTTGTCCAGAGATGGCCCCATGTGACAGCCCCGATCCTGCCCAGACAGCAGCCACACAGAGATCTTCTCTCCTCACTCAGATTTATTCTCCAGCTGCCACGTTACAGCAAAGCTCAGCAGCCATGGAAGCAGCTTTTGGGGGTGGTTTTCTCTTGTTCTTTCCTGCTCCAGAGGCGGAGGAGCAGCGCCCGGAGCGCGGCCACGCTGCACCTGCCCCCCACCACGTCCAATTTACCTTCCTCTGGTCCTGCAGAGGCACCTTCAGAGCCCATCCCCTGCAGCTGCCCGGGCTCAGAGCTGCTCTCCAGCCCACCAGATTGGGCTCCTTCCGTCCGACAGCCCTTGGAGTTTGAGCTTGGGAAGGAATTTAGGAGAAATAGAAAACCCCACGTTAGAAATTCAGCCTTAACTCAGTTGTGGAAACAAAGCCTTTTAGTGCCACATTGAGTTTTTACTCCTTAAGTCTTCTGCATACTCAAACTTCCAGCTTTTTTTAACATTTTATTATTTCTAAATCAATCAAGGAAACCTTAAAAAGTTGGAGTATTTTCCCAAAAAAGGTGACTCTACTTATTTAGAAAAAATAATAATAAATGAAAATTCCATTGCCCTTTGCTTAGCTGGCCAACAGAGAATTATCATCAAACAGCTGAAAAGTCGAGTTAGAGCAAAAAACATCATCTTAAATGAGGAAATCAGAAGTGATTAAATTTCAGTTAGAGGGTATTTTGCATGGAACAGGGAGAAAACAGGCCTGAACTGCCTTTCAATTCTAAGTGTCAGACTCCAGCCAGAGCTGATCAAAATAAGAGGAAAATGAAAAAGAAAAAAAAAGACAACATGTAACCTAGTTATAAACCCAAAAATTGCTGTCCAGAGGGAACAGCAGCAACCAAGTAAACTTCAAAGTAATTTCTCTTTCATGCTACAAGCACCTGGTTTTAGGAGATTGTGGGGTTTTTGTAGACTAAGGGAAGGTGGGGGAGGAGATAAGAGGAAAAACGAAGAAACCCTTACCCCAGAGCACCAACTTTTCTGTTCTTCTCTACAGCAGCCAAGCCATTCAAGCCAGAAGCTCCCACCTCAGAATCTGATCCCTCACAGGGTCTCTCCTCCTGCTTTGGCAGTGCCTCAGCAGCCCCGGGGCCGGCCAGGGCCCGAGCGTGGGGCCGAGCACTCAGCTTGGAGCTCCCCAGGCCTCCTGAGCAGAGAGAGCACAAATGTGATCCATGTGACCCTCCCCTCAACACTGGAGAGGGGCAAAATACCAATTTCTGTGGTAGGGGTTTCCTTGTGCTTGCACTAAAGGAAGGGCATCGTGCAATTCAGGGGCAGCACTACCATAAAATTCTTACTGGAGTTTCCTTGAGTTCCCTCTAAGCCAAATCACAATTTAAACCTGGCTCAGTGCTGTTTGATCCTGGATTTTCACTGTCAGGTTCACTCCTGAGGTATTTGCTGAGACACCAGAACAAAATACACATATTTATGTTCTGGTAAGTGAACAGGAGGTGCTGCCTCCCAGCTCAGCCATCAAAGGTACAGTAACAGTGTGTGGGAGAAAGGATCCAGGCAAGTTGAAGGGAAACTCCAGTTGCCAAATAAAAGACTCATTGAAAAGCTTCTGTATGAGAGGTGCCAACTCCATCCCCCACAGGTGACAATGCCCCACGTACCCTCAGGGGGGTGGCTGTCCCCCTTCAGGCGCAGGTTCCCCTCCCCACTGTCCATGGCTCTCCTCAGGGACAGGCTCCCGGCTGCTCCCGAGCGAAGGGGTTTGGCTGAGGTGCTTTTCTTACTGGCAGCTGCAAAAAAATGTAAAGATGTGACAAGGGTTCAGTCAAAGCACTGCTGGACCCTGTCTTTATGCTTGTTTTAAGTGAAGCTCCACATTATTCTCATTGTTCATGAACCCTCAGTCCTGCACAAAATCCTTCCACATCTTCCTGTCAAAGGGCTGGGCTGGAGGGAAGCATGACCAAGACTGCACAAGTCATTTTCACCTGCCTTGCACTGAAACATCCTTCAGAAAGCTTCCTTCAGCCAGCATGAGATTATAAAGGATAGACAAACCCAAATCCTGGCTTAGTTGTATTTTAGATTTCAGCAAGTCTGCACTGTTTTAATTTGTTCCCTGCAACAGCCTCAAGCTCCCAGATGGGCTCGATGTAGAGCAGTCAAGGGAGTGACCAGTTCAGACCAGTCTGATACTGGGTTAAACCTCAGAACGTTGTCACTGCATCAGGATTGGCAGTGGCTGTGGGGTAAAGCTTTGGTGTTTTACAGAGAAGGGCTGAAATCAATTTCAGCAACTCAGAGGCAGGGCAGGTTTACATTTCTGATCTTCCAGCTGAACCCAAGTTTGAGGAACTGCCTGGGGACATAAACCACCTGTAAGGGTGATTTAAACCCCCCCTTCTCCGTGCACTTACAGTTCCTTATGTAACAACTGGTGACTGAAGACTTGGTCAGGAGCTCCATCCCTATTTCCTGCAGTTTGCTGCAGCTGTCAGTGCCACAGGCAGCCAGGGCCCCCTGCTCGATGGAGAAGAAGCTGGGCTGTCCCTCCCCTGAGGCAGCATTGCTGCTCCTCACTTCAGACAGCTGGTTCTTCACATCAGACATTTTGCTCCGAACTTCAGCCATCTGGGTTTTGAGTCTTTTCAGCATCTTCAGATCTGGGGGCACCCTCCACATGGCCTGGTGCCTCCTCTGGTCTCGGTCCTTCAGGGAATAGGATGAGGCTTTGCCAAAGGAAAAGGCAGAGAACACAGCACGTAAGGAAAATCATTCTCAATTAAATATGGATAGCTAAGAATTGTACCTTTTGTCCTGCTATAAAAGTGAGGGGCACACAGTCTGTCCTGGAACAGCACCACACTGAGGCTGCAAGCACTGCCAAGCTGCTGGGACAGCAGGGTTTGTTCCCTGTCATGGAAGAAGGTTCCCAATCCTGCTCCCTGGGAGAAGCCAGGCTCCCAGTACTGCTGCAGGAATTCTGGTGACACCTGAGCTACCACCTTGCCAGTCAGGCTGCCAGTTCACCTCAAATTTATTGTTATAAAACTTGTTGACTGTGTCTAGAAGATTCTCAGACCACCAACACCTCATAACACAGGGAACTCAAAGAAATCTGAAAATAGGGAAGGAATTCCCTTAACCACAGCAGAAGATCAGGTTGAGCAGCTAATACCTGAATAGGCCTCTGTGTTGTTCAGCTGGAATTAGATCAACCTGGATCTATCTGAAGTGTTATAAATTCTGTGTTTCACTGCAAATTCAGCTGTTCCAAACTCTAAAGTCAAGTGGCTCTTAGAAATCTTCACCTCAGGAGGTGAGGTCTGGCAAACTCCAAATGGAACAGCAGCTTTGTCTTTATTGACCAACTTCAATAAGCTCTGGGAACAGTCAAATCCCAAGGGAAGCTCCACAAAACAGGTGATTTTGGCTGTGTGTTCAGTAGCTAAAGATTCACACAACTCAGCACAACAGGAGAGCTTCACCCTGCTTGAGTGGCACAGCACAAAGTGCAGTGTCCTCTCCTGAGCTCCCTTTTGTCCAGGGCTTTTTCCAAAAGCAAAACAGAACTGGGACTCACAGCTCATTTGCTGCTCCCTTTTTTTTTTTTTTGTACTTCTGGAAGTGACTTCCATTTTTGGAAATATGGATTACATTCACTCAAAATTCATGACTGTTTATGTAACTACATTTAAAAAGCTAATGACAAAGGAACAAAGAGTTGGAGCCAGCTTTTAAATTCAGTACCACCAATGGCATTGTGGCAGCAAACCCAAGCATCACTTGTAGCAAAGGGACATTTATTTCTCTTCTGTTCTAGAAAGTCACCAAATGGTTGACTTTCAGCTCAAATAAGTGTCAATCACGACAAAATTCAATCAAACCTCAATAATACATTTAATTCCTCACTACCAGAGGAACAAGCAACCTCCAGGAAGGGCCAGGGGTGCCAGGACTGCCAGCTCTGCTGCTGCTGCACATGGAGTTAACTGGTGTTTGTGGGTCAAGGGTCCCAAATGAACCACAAATATTCCTCAATTATCTAAATACCATCACTATTTTTGGCTTCTGACATTTTGATCCATTTTCTTTTCTTTTTTTCCCAGCCTTACAACCACTCACATTTTTCTAGTTCTAATGGCCTCTAAATTCCAGGATTTATTTTGTTGGTTTGCACCGTGCTCCAAGTACTCCCAGCCACTCCAGCTGTATACAGAGAGAGGTGGAGCTGCTGCCTCAGCACAGAATTGTGTTTTGTCTTGGCTTCCAGTGCCAACCCCTTCCAGAAAAGGGGCTTTTCATCATCCCACATCATTTCCAGGCTGGAATTAAACCATCAGACACGTGGTGTAGCTACCTCTGTTCTGCAGAAGTGAAGCAGGAGGACGTGGCTGAAGGCCCCAGAGGTTTTCCATGCCATTTCTGTCTTTTAGGTCCAACAAGTGGATTAAAATTAAGGGATCTATATCCAGCAAACTGCTGCTGGCTGTGGAGCCCAGGGCACTGGCTCCCCGTCGGGAAGGTCTCCCACTGGCACTGCTGTAGCTGTGGCTGGTACCTGAGCAGAAGAGACACAAAGGTGGGATGTGTTGGACACAGGGATGCATTATACCCTGGGAAAAATAAAAAGAGTTATACAAGCAGATTAGGAATGAAAGCATCCCATGAAACTTAAGGAGATGTCGGTATTTCATGGATTTCTGGATGCTGAAAGCAATCAGATTTGCTTCTAATTAAGAGTAAGATAAAAATAACAGGAAAGGGGAAAGGGCTTCACTTCATACCTTTTATAAAAATCTCTTAATAAATAGATTTGTTAACAGATCAATACAAAGATCAGATTTACTCTAAAGGAGTAAGGAGACAAATGTGTCCCTCCCTGAACTTCAGGACTTTGAAACAGGTAATTCTGTCTTTCAAGCACCAACAGACTTGTACAGCAGCACAAATACCACTTCCAGAGAATGCCACTTCTGGTATCTTTGGCCTAAATATACCTAGATTCCATGATAGATCTCTATATCCCATAGAGATATATTTCTTTCAGAATCTTATGGCTAATTTGGGCTGTGATCATCTCCAGGCTGCAAAAAATCCCAGAACATCTGCTTGTGTTGCATTTAAAATGTATTTCTGCTTGACTTGTGAGGATTCTTTACTTCATTCCCTCCCCATTTTTTGGGTTTTGCAGTGCACTAAACCCCAAGTGAATGTGTCACCCACTCACAGGTCACACAGACATCAGTAAAAATTCCTTGTCAGTCTCCTATTGATCGGAACACAAGGAATTTCAGAGGCACAAAGCCGCCCTCCAAACTTTGACAACATTTTTAAACCAGCACCTTCAGATGATTCCTCCCCCCCTTTTTTTTTATTGAACCACTGAAGTGTTTCTGCTACACTGCAATAATCAGTAGGAACCACATGATGCAGCAGTTCCCAAAATAGAACTGCCTGCAGAACACACAGCTTGGCGTTGCTTCCAAGAGGAGCAGGGGAAGGAATCCAGCAGCGTTTTGCTTTTATGGGAATTCTGGAGTCATTTTTCATACCTGATGCTCCAGGAGTAGCAGCAGCTGCTGCATCCTCCATGAGATCTCCATCTTCCAGCTCCATAGTACTGCTGTATTCCACATCATTCTCTCCAGACCTTTGGGGATGATCAGGGTGGGAAAAGGAGAATACAACTGTTAGCTTTTCTCAGCTCTTGTTAAATATTATGGCACAAAAAACAACATAAAGTGCTGTAAATTGTATTTCCTGCATTCCAAGCTACCCAAACTGAACAAATGAAGTGTAGTAATTAAATGACTGACTCATTAACCAAGAGGCCAAAAGTGCCATATGTACCTAGACTGCAAAATCTGAGCCTGCAAACTCCTGTATTTGCAAGTGTTGCAGCACATTCTCACGTTTTAATTAGGAGTCCAGGATCTGACATCAGCTCTGCTCAGCCTTGAATTCCCTAATTTAAATACCTGTCCTTATCATCACTCTCCTACTACTACAACACTTCCCAATACCAGACCTCTATTCTGTTACAGTGCTGAGACAGATTTCTTAATAGTGTTTTGGGAAAGAACCTTCACAGATTATCACTTGTCAAAGACAGAATGCAACACTAACATAAATAAAGAGATCAGAAAGACAGTAATTAGCTGACCAAAAATTCACTGTTTAGCACTATCTCTATGAGTTCATGTTGTTCCCAGTATAGGAACCACCTCTCAAATCACACTGGAATCCCACACACCCCAGCAAATTACTCAGTTTCCACTGGAATTAAGATGATTACCCTGGCTACAAGGTACAGGATGATCTGAATGGCATTAAAGTTACTTACATAGTTTCTTCATCAATATCATTTTCTTCAGTGTTACTGGTTGCTGTTGAACTTGCTGATGAGCTGCTGCCATCAAGGTGGTTCACCTCATCTTCTCCAGCAAGATCTATATCCAGGTCACCATCTGAGAGCTCGTGCTGCAGGAAAAACAGGAGGTTTTTGATAAAGAAACATTCAGTAGCACCTTGATGGATCCCCAAAAGCGATGAACAGACAGTCTCTGTCCCCACTGTCACTGTCACATAGCAGTGAGGAGGCTCTCAAAGCACATTAAAGGCTGGGAACAAACACAAGTCAGATTTTTCAGCTGCAACTTGGAGACTTTTTTTGTGGTGGGATCTTTTAGCTCTGTTCTGGAACATCTCTCTGGAGTCGCCTCTCACTCACAGCTCTCAAGTGTGTCATCTCCTATTTCCATAGCAAGGATAATAAACCTCATTTACAATTCAGAAGTTCCCCTGTTTCTACTGCTGCCTTATCACAGAAAGCTGCACATAAACAGAAGCAGGAAACAGAATTCCTACGTTAAAGTCTTCCTGCTGGGTCTTCTCTTCCTCCTCTTCCTTGTTCTCCCGTGCTAATCCTGGAGCAGTGAAATTCTCCAGCAGTGCTTCAATGCTTTGTCCAGGTTTCTTTGCTCTTGTCTCTGAGCCCTCATCATTTTGGGGACTGAGGTGAGTGTCTGGAGGGGAAACCCCTCGGGATTTCTGAGTCCGGGACAGTTCAATCGCAAGCCTCTAAAAGATCACAAAAATAACAGAGAAGACAACAATGGAGCAGCATCACCAAATCAAGCACCTTTGTTGACTTGCAGATACACTCTAACAAGTGATTTTACATTCACAAACATCCCACTTACTTCTTTTAGGTTATTTATTTGCTGGATATAACTTGTCTGAGCTGCTTCCAGTTGAGCAATGTACCAGTGCTGGTCCCGGCACTTTTGGAAGAAGGTTGGTGAGCGCACTTGGAACCTTCAAAGGAATATTGAAAAAGGGGTTTTTGGAGGAGTTTGTTTGGGTTGGGGTTTGTTTTTAAATGTCCCTCCATCCATCCAAAAAGTCCTGCAGAAAAACCTAAAATCTAGTGGTGAAATAAACTTAACAGACAACAGGTCCTTGTGGACTCAGTGTCCTGAACACCCTGACTGGCCACAGTGAGCTCTGTAGGAGAGACTCAGACTTTCTTTATTCCCAAAGTTCTCCGATGCTCACTACAACTGTTTCTAAAGAGGAGGAGAAAGCACCTTTTTCCTTTAATTCTGGTATCTACAGGTGCTCTAACCATTATTAGTGCCAGGAGCAGCTACTCCTCAAAGAAAGATACACTTAAAATTTCCACAACTCCCTTTGGAACATTTCCTTCTTTAAAGCTGCTGACAGCAAAACTCATTTAGAACGAAACACGTCACTAATATTTTAAATTCAACTGGTCAATTACTCCCTATTTCAACAGCAGATTTGTGGTGATCCTTTGGAAGGAGAGCAGGGAAGCCCCACCTGAGGATCACGGTGTCGTTCTGCCGGTTCAAGTAGCCCTCGTTGGCCAGCAGATCCAGGCGGAAGAATCGGTTGTAACCCCAACATTCCCCAACTTCAAAATCAGAGGCAAACTCCCGAATGATGTTTTTGGTGGGATCATTGGTGGATTGATGGACCATTTCTACACGGTATTCATACCTGCCCAGGAGAAAGGCACAGGGATTAGGACCAAAAGATGTCAGAGTTTTCTGAGTGGGTCAGGTTTAAGAGCTGCACTTCCCTGCCCAGGTGAATGGGTGAGTCAGGCTCACAATTTTACTGAGCACTTAAATAAACAGTGAAAAAGAAAAGAAAGTAGGAATAGGGAGTAGAGTGAACTCCAGGACTGAACTACCACACAAATACTCTTATCAGTTGTTTTGCCAGCTTCTTTTTTATCTCAAGAAAGCCACTGAGTAACAACTTTAAAGTATTATCTCAGTGCCTCATTCAAAGCTCAACAGACAACAGAAGTCTCCCCACTCTCTTCCAAAGGGCTCTACATTCTCTGCAAACACTGATAGAAAAACCCCACCATCTGTTCTTACTGCAGGTTTGCTTACTTGGATGTCTCTGGCAATCCAGCAGACAGCTCCAGGAACACTGACAGGTAATAGCCTCGAACTACTCCATTTCCATCCTTGAAATAAAATTGAGAAGTTGATTAAAAATAGAAAGGAAAACCCAGAAAAATAAAAAAAACCCAACAAAACACTTTGATGAACACAGAAGACTTAGAAAAGTTTAGAGAATAGCTTCAATCAACACTGGATTTGCAGCAGGAATCTACTTTGGATGTTACAGTTGTGATTTTTAGTCTTCAGTGACCTCCTACTGTAACATGAATCAACAAGAAGCACATACACAGTGCAGTACTGGTATCTCAGATACAAATCTCAAGACAAAGCTTTAATTACTCTATTAACATTTCAGGAATTTGATTAAGTGGAAGTCTGAATAGACAAACACTTAACGTATCAGAAAAATATTATTTCAGGTTAAACATTAGTTCTGAAATATTTTACATACAGTCACATTTCAAAGGTACTTAATTTTTGAGAAAAGAGCAATTTGTTCAGAAAAAAATCCCATGCAACATGAAAAGTTAGGGCAGTTAACCAAGAAACAATATTAGAGTCGCCAGAAGTCAAGAAAAAATACAGCAAAACCTTCATCACACTCACCTGAATCAAGGATGAAGAACGGCTCAACTTGAATCCTCCAGCTTGAAGAAACATTTCAACTTACCATTGAAAAAATAAATTTTAATGCCTTCTGACAGCACAGCTCATGGAGCTAATCCTGAATTTACAATACCCTGGAAACTTCCACATAGTTCCACCTCTGCACTGCAATAATACAATTCTGGGCATCCATGGGCTTCACTTATGGAGTCAATTCTCCAAGGGTGCCACAAAAATCACCAAGACAGAGCTGGTGCTCCACCACCAAACTCCTCCTTCTCCATACAGCTGCAGGAGCAGCACTGACCAGAGCAGGGAATGTGAAAAGATCCCACCTTGGGGGTCAACATTCTGACAAAGCTTCAGAAACTGGAATATTCAGCCCACTGAAGGGACATAGCAAAATACACATTTTAATGGCCAGTTTGAGAGCTGGATGCTGAGTCAACAACTAATACTTGGTCCTCCTCCCACCTTCCCCAGTAAGTATTACTCAAACATAGAGTAAGTTGCTCTATACCTCAGTTCTGTAAGGAACATCTGCAAAAATCACTGAGACATTAAAATATCTATTAAAGTTCCTATGCCATATTAGCAGGACCCATCTTTAATTGCTTTTAAATTAACCAAACAAACTATACTGAGCACATTCTCACTGGAGATCTGGAGGCAGAGAAGGAATTCTCCAGTGGTTGGTGATCAACTCTTACAATGTTCTTTTCCTACAGCTTTTCATAAACAGCATGAGACAAACTGCTGATTCCTCACTGGAAAGCCTGGGAATGCTGGGAATGAACTGGGATGGGATAACAACTCCAGTGGAAGACAGAACTCACCGGGTAAACTTTTAATCTCCAGCACAGTCCTGACACCTGCAGGGGAGGGCTGTACACAGGATCCGCTCGCTGGCGCAAGGTACTGGGGAGAGAGGAGGGAAAATATTTGGTACTGGGACAAAGCAAACCCCTCATGGAACCATGAGCTGCACAGACAATCATCTTTCTCATGGAAAAAAAATCTTTTTAGTGGGGTTAATTCCCCTGCTAAACAAGAGTTTTTTAATGGAATTCCCACAGTTTAGTCCACATCTCACAGCTTCCTGTAGAGATTATTCTGTGTTTTAAATAACATTTCTCATGTACAGAAGGATGTTCCCAATATTCACAGTAATTTGAGATACATTCTTACCTGAAGTTTTCCAAGACAAATGTAGTTGAGTCATAGGCTGGAACCAATTCACTGTGGGGGAAAAGAATAAATATATTACACTTGAACAATATGGCATTAAAAATCCCAACTTTTGCAATTTGTTTAAGCATTGTAAATGATTTAGGTCACCAGAGCCACTGAAATTCACCAGGGCTACACTGATTATTGCAGTATAATTCCATTTATAAGCCTCCTTAGGAGGAGATAGCTTGGTGCCATTGGAAAATGAACATTCAGATTTAAACCAAGACACAGCCAAACCAATTTTTGCTGAGGAATTCTTGAGACTTCTCTGACTTCCCATTTTTTGGAGACATTTTTTCAGCACAGGCTCCCTCAGAACCCAGCACCAGCAGCATTCTCCTGATGAAGAATTGTGCTAGGAAGTGATTTTGGCTGTATATTCTGAATTAAGGTGACCTGCAGAGGCATCTCATGAGAGCCTGGCAATTATATACTGAATGACCCAATAATAAGAGAAAAAAGGACAAATCAGTAAACTAAGTGTAAAAGAGATAAAAAAAAATGGTGAGCTGGAACCCACTGTCCTGACTCCCCAGCAGGGACTACAGACACAAAATAAGCCCTGCTGGGACAGAAAAGCCTACTTGCAGCACAGGTTACTACAAGGAGTAAGCTAAGAGGAAACTCCCCTCTAAGATATTTTAAACATGTTTTTAAACACTGAACAAACACAACAGAAATGCAACACTCACCTTGTGAAGTCTGGGGGCACAGGAGTGGTGACAAATGAGGCCATGGGCTTCCGATGGACCTGCTGGAACATCATCAGGATCTCTGAACTTTTGGATATCAGCTCGCTCTTGCTGCAGGACCGTAACTAGACAGAGAAAAAAGAAGGGGAAAAAAAATCCTTAGGTCAGTAGAAATCAAAGGCTTTGTCCACTTTCGTTTTTAAACAACTAAATTGCATGTTTGTCAGAAAGTTTACCCACAACACAACGTAAAAATGGAGCTTGGAGGTTGTGGGTTTGGGTTATTTTTTTTTCTGGAATTCCACAATGAAAGTTACAACAGCCACTATGTACCTCCCTTAGATTAAACTGATTTATACACAACTGTAGTTTTGTATGATGTTGCCATTAATACCTGTACCAGGCTTTTCAAGCAACACAACACCTTTGAGTATTTCTAGAAGACACACTTGTTTTTAAGAAGAAAATGTGCAACCTAAGGCCACTCCAATGAAGAGGTGTCCTCCAGAAATCTCCATCAATTAATAGTTTTTAAATAAAAAAAGTAAGAAAGGCCAGCTGAGGAGGGATCTATGCAACATAACACTTTTTTTTTTCTTTTCATAATCACCTGATGTTCTACTTCTTGAAGCAGGGTTTCCAGAAGTTCCGTTTCTTGAGTAAGTGATGTCTTTTGCCCTGTTTAAAGAAAAGATGTTAAAAAACCCCAAAAACACACACTCACTGTTTTTTAAGAAACTGTACTTTCCTTTTTTTTTTTTCAGTTGGAAGTTGCCCCAGAACATACTAAGGTAAAGGATTTCTAAATATACCAAGGTTGATTGAGAAAGCATTTGAAAAGCAAGTCTACATTTTTAATTAGAGCTGTAGTGAAGAACTCATTTGAGGTTAAGTCAGTAATGAAACACTCGGTGTCCCAGAAATGGCAGGTTTGTTGTTTTGGGGTGCTTTTTTGGACAAAAAGAAAATCAAGTTTGGCTCTTATCCAGACAAGCCTGTCTCATATTAAAATTATACTAAAAGGAGCATTTACCACAAAGACGTAATTTTCAAACTTTTCTAATTAGAAAGATGCACTTCTTGACCAACATAAATGATGAAGTAAAAGCACTTTAGTTGAAAGGTGCTAAACATCTTCCAGCTAGATGGGAATGCTTTCCAAGATATTGTATAGGAATTTTTAACAGAATATCATCAGGTTATGTCAAATTTAGAACTTACCACAGTAACTACATCATTAACCAAAAGCTTTGCTGCAGGTGGAAGTTTTCTGCCAGCAGTGAACTTGATCAACACCGGACAGTGTGGAAGGAGTCATGCTCCCAGGGAAACAGCTTCTCAGTGGATTTACACGTTGTTAATAAATTTCTCCTCCTCCTCCTGACAGAGGCCAATACTCACCCATCAAAGTGATGAGCTTGTTCTTGAGCTGGGTGTCCAGGCGGGCGATCATCATCTCCACGGCGTTGCGGATCTCCCGCACGCGCTCGTCCTTGGCGCTGCGCACGGCCTCCACGTTCCGCTCCTGAACGGAACGAAAAAGCAAAAACATCTCTCTATGGGATCATCTCACCACCTTCTAACAGGTACTACTTCCACTTCCCAGTTATCCTTTGCCACAGGAAAACTTCCTTACCACTTCCTGCACCAAACTGATCAATTCCATGAGTCTTCTCCTAAGTTTTGCCACTTCTTCGTTTACTTTTGTGACATGCTGCTCGTAGATTTCTGCCAGTGGTTTAAAAGTGTGTCCTCCATGCTGTTCAAAGAGAAAAAGAAGGGGGAGAAGGAGGAGGAGGTGGTGAATAATAGAGCATCTCTTTTCCACTTTATTCCACTCCTATTAAATTCCTGAAAGAGAAGGGAAGAAAGCCTACGAGTGTATCACTCATTCTGGAAAGGTTCCAAAGCAGATTGTATGTAGGAAGTCAGTCTTTCGCTTCCCTTTGTAAGAAGTCATGATTTTGGCTCTCATTCCATCAAAGCTTCCTGTCAGGAGTTATTTGGAGTCTCAAGAGTCCTCCAAAAATAAACTGCTTCATTCACTGTGCAATCCTTTACCAAATCAAATATTGATAGAAGGTTTATTTTTATCGTTATTATCAAAACACCCTTCCCAAACAAAGGCAGCACACTGTTAACCACTTACATTCCAGACAGCAACAGCTGCTTCTCCTTGAAATACCCAACTGGATGAATAAACACTGAGCTTTGGAGATTAGAGGCCAGGACAATTGAACAACAAGTGTTATCTGTGTTTTTTGAGCAAGACTTCTTCCTTTGCCCATAAAACTCTCCCCAACACACAGGATTTGTCCAAGACATCATGAAGGTTATAACAAGGAAGGCAATTCTGACCTGCTTTTGGAAAAAATCCAATTTCCTTCTCTAACTATGAACAGGAAGTATCGTGTTTCACAAGCAATGTCATTAAATAATAAATACACATAAAACTGCAGTATTTGCATGGCAATCCAACAGCCATACCAGCAGTTTTACTGCATTTCTAGTTCTTCAAAACCACTGTCAGACAAAAAGTCTGAAGTCCCTCACACCATGTGCATTCCAGCAAGTCTCCCCTTACCATTCCTCCCCAAAGTGCACACTGGTGGCAGATACACTTCTTGCAGGTCCAGCAGAAAACACTGAGCTTCTCATGATGGTTTTCACACCTTAAACCAAAAAAATACACGTATCACCAACAGAAAATAACTATGAATTTTCTACAAACTCAATTTAATATTTTCACTTGTTTTGCTACACAATCCTGCAAGTAAAGCATTAAACATCTTTTGCAAGAACAGTTATAGTCAACAAAAACCTTTTGTGAGATAAATGTTGCTTTTAGTATTCTCTCAAGAAGCACTTCACAGATAGAGAGAGTACATTACTAAAATTGGCTCCTATATTCCAAACCACAAAACACTTCATGCAAAGAACACTCCATTTACTTGTCCTTTTCATTCTCTTCATGCTTTGTGAGGCTGCAGAGCTGAAGTGTGTCCAGCTGCTGTGTGACCTCCTCTGCCCAGCGACAGTTGACGAGCTCTCGGAGCTGCAGGGGGGCTCTGCAAGAAGAATGGCCCAGTTAGAGCAGGAATTTGGCTCCAGGAGCTAAAGGAGAAGCACTGAAGTGAGTTCAGTTCCATTCTACACTACCAGAAGAGTCACAGGCAAAAAAAAGCAGAAATTGTACTGGTTATTCCAAGGAGAAAAAAAGTCAATTAGCTCATTTTGGGGGCTGGGGAGAGGTGGGAACTTAATCCTAAAATGATACAGGATAGCTGCATGGGCACATCACACAAATTACAGGCATAAAAATTGGACACTTTTCACTTTGAAAACTGAAGCTTCTGGGCTCTGACTTTTGTAAGAAGACTATAAAGAGGAATTCCCTCTAGTTACTCTTATTACACCAACTACGTGCACAGCAGTGTTATGTGGGAAGAACAAAGATCCTGCTTAGCTTGTCACAAAAGCAGAACACATTTTAGAATAAGTATTATACCAGGGGCCAATTTTTGTAGGTTTCAAAAAAAAAAAAAATCAAGCTTATAAATTTAGTGCAACCTCCACTGAAAAAGAGATTGATCATAACAGGACAATCCACCCAATTCCTGGTATTAAAAATACCTTACCTACAATGAGGGCACTGAGCTCTTTGTTCAGTCAGCCAACGCTGTGATGGAAAAAGGAAAAACCTTTTTAAACAGACTGGAATGAAAGAACTGCAGGAAAGCATGTTCTATCATTAATAAAGAGTTACTTATTTTTATTAGCTTTCCTATATTTTTTCCTTTTTTCAACAAATTTTCAATTTAACTGCTCAACTGCTTAGCCACAGAAGAAGCTGCTACTTGTGTCTAAGTAACAAGCAACCACTTGGCTTTAGATGTCAGAGATGCTTCAGTCAAAATTATACAGAGAATTCTGAGGTACCAAATACTGCATTAGAAACCACCCACCTGGCAGATTCCCAGAGTCTTAGACTAAAGAGCATGTTTCAATAAAGGAAATAAAAAGACACCACAAGCACCTTTTTCAGAGTCCAATTAGTCTTCAGGATAATTTATTTCTTCCTCTTGGGTTATTTATAGACAAATTAAATACCTGAAGTTCAGTGATCAAATCCACAAGGAGCCTGGGAATGTTTCTCTTCCAGAAAGCTCCAGGGACAAACAGCTGAGCAAAGAACTTCACCTGCCCACTACAACTCACAAGTGTAAAAGCTCAGCAGTTGATGGGTTTATATTTGTCAGCTCTCTACTACATTTAAAGAGTCTCATGAATAATCTCTCACCACCCAGCAACAATATGTCATCTAAAATCCTTAATATGCAGCACAAATCCTTCACCTACAGCTCTTGTCAGAGCTTCCAGAGCGAAGGATGAACGTCTGTTCCAATTTCTGGAAATACTACTGGAGGTCTGGAAACCTCAGCTGAACCTTTTGCTGCTACAGCAACACAAAACAGCATCTGGATTTGGAACTGGAGTGTGATACACTGGGAACCACGGCCTTAACGAAGGAATAAGGATTCAGGTGCTGCCTCAGACTCCCCTGAGAAAGATTTAACCCCACCTGATCACACCACACCAGCCTGACAAGCATTATAAAACACCTCCAGGATACAGGAGATGATGCTGTGACCTTCCCACGTGCAAAGTCAGCATCTGATTTCTGTCCCAACTTTTGTCTTCCGTACAGGCATCGCCAACTCTCAGGAGGTGCTAAAGAAGGGATCATTGTGTGTCTCTTCCTCAAAGCAATTATTCCAGATGGTGCCTATAATTAGCACCACTGAAGGCAACGCACAGCCTGCCTACTTCTTCCTCAGGGGTGTTATAAAAGGTTTTGAAAGGGAAACTAAAGGAGGGGAAAAAAAAGGAAAAAAAAAGGAATCCTTGGAACTCCAGGAAAAGAACGTTTTCATAAGCTCAGTTTTCAGTTCAAACATTTGAAAGAATAAACTAAACCAAGCAAACTCACCCGGATACAGCTGAAACAGCAGAGCTTGGAGCAGTGAGGGCACAGGCGGGCGTCCCGCAGCTTCTCCATACAAATAAAACATCGGAACACCTCGGCAATGCTCTGCAAAGGGGGATTACCACTATTGTTAAACATGCTTCAAACACATCAGGGTTGCATTTGTTTTCCAGGCACAATGCCAGGTTTCAGTCCTGTTCCAAACAGCACATCTCCTAGGGAGGTATAACCTGGACACCACAACTCTCCCCTTCAGCTTCTCCTACACTGCATCAGCTCTCAGCACCCATTTTATAACACTGTTCTCCTTCTTCGAGGAATAGCTTCTATTTGTCTTATCTTTTTTGGAGCAGTCCTTCCTGTAGCCAAGATATTCCTGCCTGTGATTGAGCGGTTGCCAGAAGAAGTAGTGTTGTACCTGCAGACAGTGGACTGGCACTAAACTATTTCTAAATCATGGTAAGTGCATGTATGTGTTATATACAAGAAGGGTTGAATTGAATTCGCTATTTTTTTTTACTTTTATAGGGCATATATTCTTTTAAGGTCTACCATCAGCACTAGCTCCACAATTTCTCCTCTCTCCCCGCCCCCATTTAATTAATCTTGGGTGATAAAAACATTCCCCAAACGAGAAAGGTATTTTAAAAGCAATGTTTGCTTTCCCTATTGATAGATATTTAACTGGTAAGGAAGTTTTACCTTCTGTATCATACAGGAAATATAACCCTTCTGGTTTTAACTATGGAACTTCATAAGGTCCTTCAGGGGTGCTAATTTTTTTCCCCACACCACTGAGATTGTGAATCAGCACAAAAGCACGACATCTTTAATTTTAAAGATACCACAGTATCTCCCACGTATTAATGCCTTCTTTAATAGTTGCAAGCCATTGAAACGCACCATATGCGTTTACAGGAGATGACCACAGCCTCTCTTTTACATTCTTCCCCAGCCTGGCTGTGACACAGCCCCCAGCAGGTGCTTGAGCTGCCGGGCTACAGCCACTTCTGCACCTTCACAGTGCCAAGGCGGGGTCCGTGTGTGCCAGGTCTCTATCCACCCATCCATCCATCCATCCATCCCTGGATCCATCCACCTCCGGAACTGGCACCTGCGGCGCTCCGCCAGCTCATTTCCTACCCCCTCCCCACCTGCTGCCTCTCTGCCCACCCGAGCCAAGCCCCGCAGCGCCGCAGGCTGTTCCCAGCGCTCGGGCCGCCACCGTTCGCTACCACTCGGCCTTTCTTCCCCCCCGCTCACACAGGGAACAGGGACCCTCCGAGCGGCCCCGGTAAACCGGGTGGGTGCGGAGGAGAAGCCGCAGCCGCTGCCCCCTCACCGCCCTGAGGGAGCGCGCGCCGCCCTCACCGCCCGCCGCTCACCTCCACGNGGCGCGCGGGAGGAGCGGCCGTGCGTGAGGGGAACCGGCGGAGCGGGAGCCCCGCGCTTCGATTTTCCTTTATTTTTGTTTCTTTTTCCTTATTTTTCCTTATTATTCTTTATTTTTCTTTATTATTTTTCTTTATTCTTCCTTATCGGTGAGGTTTCAGGAGCGGGGATGGGTTTCCGCACCCCGCTGACAGCTATTTTCAGTTATTATAGCCAGCGTTTACCAATAAATTAAATATTTAACGCTGCTGNCCCGAGCCAAGCCCCGCAGCGCCGCAGGCTGTTCCCAGCGCTCGGGCCGCCACCGTTCGCTACCACTCGGCCTTTCTTCCCCCCCGCCCACACAGGGAACAGGGACCCTCCGAGCGGCCCCGGTAAACCGGCTGGGTGCGGAGGAGAAGCCGCAGCCGCTGCCCCCTCACCGCCCTGAGGGAGCGCGCGCCGCCCTCACCGCCCGCCGCTCACCTCCACGCTCTGCTCGTCCATGGCTGCGGCTCCGCCGGCGGCGGGAGCGGGGACGGCTGTCCCCGACCTCCCTCTCCGTGCCCGCGAGTGAGGAGCGGAGGCTCCGGGAAGACGGATTTTTAGGAGCGGACTCCGCGCTCCGGNCCCGCGCTTCGATTTTCCTTTATTTTTGTTTCTTTTTCCTTATTTTTCCTTATTATTCTTTATTTTTCTTTATTATTTTTCTTTATTCTTCCTTATCGGTGAGGTTTCAGGAGCGGGGATGGGTTTCCGCACCCCGCTGACAGCTATTTTCAGTTATTATAGCAAGCGTTTACCAATAAATTAAATATTTAACGCTGCTGACTGTACTGGCAGCAAGGAGTCCTCTATTGGAAGTAGAGCAGTGTGATTAAAAACTACTAAATCGGTTTGTGAAACTGATTAATTGCTTGAAACGGATTAGTTACTCGTAGGTAAAAGGGCACACTTGGCAGCAGACATCATAAAATCAAGTTGTTCCTGTTTCTTTTCACATCAAACCCCAAACTCTCCATCCTTGGGAATTTTCAGGACCCTGCCCTGAGCTGCAGTCCAGGGCCTTGGACTGGACAGTGGCCAGAAAATCCCTTGTGACCCCAGCTGGACTGTAAAAAAGCCAAGGGAATTCACATCAAAGGAAAATGAATCAGGTCAAGGGAGCAGGGTCAGGAGTCACATAAACAAAAGTATAATAAATCTTTATTCAGGAATGTGAGTACAATTAAGAGGCTTGGATTATTTGCCTTTAGAACCCCCTCAGGAATGCAGCAAGGAAATGGAAGTGTCACCTGGCTCACAACATTCCTCAAAAATGCATCAACCATAATCCTTTAAACAGCCAACGTAAAGTGCCAACCTCGGTGTTTCTGAACTCTCCAGTTTCAAGTATTATCAACAGAATTTGTATACAGAAACATTAACAACTTCCCAACAGCGGACTTTGAACTCGTGTTTCAGAAAAATTCTTGTTCCTTAATAATCCAGGAGCTGTGACCAAGATGCTTCTGTGTGAGATGAGCTTTCATTTACACAGCTAATTTAACATTTCCTTGTTTGTTGAGTTCCACAATCCCGAGTTCTTTCAGGATTTGAATTCTTGAGTCAGTGGCTTTCATATTCATCTTGTTCATCTCTGAAATACTCAGTGCTGCTCTGTAAGACAAAAACAACTCAGTAAAACATCAGCTCTGGCAGAAAAAGGCTAAAAAGCACATGCTGTTTAATCAATGATTTTTGTGAGTGCTCTGTAAATCTCAAACTTAATCAGATTACCATCAGTTTTTCTATGCTACTTCAAATCACAGCAGTCATCTCTAATCTTAGGGTTACAGAGACAGAATTCCTGAGTTAAAAACTTCCTTATTTCTAGCATCAGCCTGTAAGAAATCCCCAGCGTTCATCCCAGAGAAGGGTTGGTGAGGGGAGGGCAGGGTTTGGGGTCATGGTTTAGTGTCAGGGCTTTTTGAAGTTACAACGTGGCAGTGAATGCTTAAATAGCTGGTTTTATTTAATTTTAAAAGGCTGAAATTCTTTATTAATAAATGATTTATATATAATTTATAAAATTATAAAATTCTTTTAAGGAATGGCTTTGAGTCTTACCTGTTCTTCTCTACAACGAAGTGGTTAAATAACCCCTTGTACAAATAGTTCAAGTCTGCTAATTTGACAGTGCTCCTGATGCTCCTGGGCACACTCCTAAATGTTTCCTCAGTCAATGGCTTGAACTGAGGTTCTAAAACGTTGGAAATAGAAGATATTTGTTTAAAAAAACGGAAACGGAAAATATTTGTTTCTTCAGAAACTGGGTCAGGGATAGAAAATACTTCCATTAGTGTTTAATAACCCCCCTAGGTGGGACTAAAGGAAGATTTTCCAGCAAGAGAAAGGAAAGAAACAATCACTGTTATCTGGAGACCCAGTAAAAAATCATTTAATTTGAGATCTGATGACAATTGAAAATTTGGTCTGTCAATGACCAAAAAAAACAAACAAAACCAAACCAACTGTGAAAATTCTTTTCTCAAAGCAGGGATAAATGGATTTTAAAAGAGTTATTTCTAAGGTAAGATCAGTGCACCATTTCTTCTAGACCATAAATACAAAAGTTTTCCACTTCAATCCCCATCGAAAGCAAGGAAAAAAAAAATCCCAGAAACATGGCAACTATTCATGGAATGTAACTTAGGGGTCAGGTCCTTCTAGTAAAGTCTAAATTCTTCACATAGAACCAGTAGATACTGGTGCTTGAGAGTGGAAATAGTGAATTTACTGCCTACCACAGCCTCTATGAGAAGAAAAGAGTTGGAAGTTTATTTTTTTCAGCACTTACCTTCAGCTGAGGCAGGGACTGTAGGTCCTGGACAGGATGGCTAAAAATAAACAATAATGTCAGTATTTGTTAGTATTTTGCCTAGAAATCATTTTTTCGCACTTTCATTTCTGCATGAAATTGGCATTAATTACATCTTACCATTGGATAATTCACTGAAGTCAACAGCAAAATCTTAGGGATTAAACACAGTTTAAAATAAATTAAGTTTAAAATGGATACAGAAAGATTTATATGCAAGCCAGATGAGCCTCTCCAGCTTTCCAGCATGGATCTGAAAGCACTGCACATGATTTAGAATTAATAACGGACACAAATTGAGAGCATTTATCAAGGGAGGAGCAGATACTTGCAAACAAAGAGGGAATGAAGCTGCAGGAACTGGACAGGTTTCATGCAAACCAACAAAGGGACAGAAAGTGAGGTCTCCTGTGACAGTGGGCAGTGAGGAGAAGTAGAAAAAGAAAAGGTCAACCAGAGAAACACCCTCTGTTAACCTTATTTAATATTTTTAATATGAGACCCAGAGCAAATATTTGCAGATAATTATACGGGATAATTACGTATTAGCTTTGAGCTGTGGCAGAATATCTGACTTTTTAACAAATATTAATTTAGATCTAAGATCTACTGCATTGCAGTTAGAATAGATGGTTACTCATACCCCAAAATTTGTTTAATATTTCACAGGAAATTAAATTTCTCTTCACTTTGAGAAACATTGTTTTGAATCGATGACATTCCTCACTCCCACCCAAATGTTTCTTTATCAAGATCAACAAGGGCAACCAATTGCATCTCTGATAAGAAACATAAACATATCCCAATTAAAAAGTAACGGGAACAAAGTGTTCCAGCAAAGCTAATTTTTCCTTTCTGGACAATCTAATTGGAACAATTCAAAAAGCTTAATCTGTATAGAATAAAAATGAAAAGGTTTATTGAGGAACTTAATCCCATTTCCGAAAAATTCCGTTCATTTGAGAGGTATTAAATCCCAAAATCAGCCCCTTCTGCATTGAGCTGAGCTGCACTTGGGATTAAAGGCTTCTGGAATGCTGACATTCCATGCCCTAATTACCTCTTCCACTGGCAATTCCACTTCCTTCCCAGTTTGCAAGTTCAACTGCTGAGCTGCAGTCTGTTCTTCTGCTGACAGAGGTAAGCTCTGGAAAAAAAAAAAAAAAAAACAAACACAGAGAAGTCTGATACTTCAGTTCCCGAGGTGATGATATTTACAGAAGGACTTAATGTTTGTGCAGCCCTTTGCTCATGGAAACTGACAGCAGACTCCTGATTTCCTTCCACTGAAAGCAAAGGTACAAGCAAAATATTTCTGAAAAACCGACCATAATCTTCCTCTAGCACCAATATTATAAATTAGTCAAGTAAGATAAATTCTTCAATTAAAAAAAAGTATTTCATTTAAAGACTTACATTTCTCCAGAAGTTTAATCTACCTTTGGTTTAGGAAATACAAAAAGTACAAGAAAATCTTTACCTAAAGCTCTACACACAACTCAAGAAAAGGGTCTTCCACTTTGAGAAAAAGCCAAGTACAAAATTATTCTTGGAAGAATATCCTTGAAACACAGTGAGATATGATCTATTTTCCTTTCTATGACATATAACAACTGTCTTTTAAATCATGATACAGACCATTTTGTCTATAAAAAGTTATCAGTAACTTGCCCAGAGCTGTTGACAGATTAAACCCAATCTCCAGGCACTGTCATTAGAATATTGACCTAAGTCACCTTATTTGTAAAGGGACAAAAGTAATGCTTCCACAATCTCTTCAATAATGAAGCCGTGTCTGAAGACCACTTATGAAAATGTCGTTTGTTGCTGGGTTTTTTTAACAATTTAAACATTATCTTAGGAAAAACATCTTTGGAATAACAGCAGTCCCAGGGTATCTGTTACAATGGTTTTAACTTTCTCCTTTTAGACAGTGAAAATACATTTGCCATTGAAAAGCTATTTTAGCCTTTTAAAACTGGTTTCACTCTCTATTTTCTTTAAGGTGTCTACTTCTAAAAGCTGCCAGTGTGGCCCTGGGACACAGCTGTGCACAGAGATGTTGATTCCTATGAAAAGACCCAAATCGTGTCACTCTGGAGCTGGAATTAAGCCTCAGGTTTTGTTCTCATTAGTGTAAAATCAGAAAATCTGGTGTTTCTGATGCCTCTAAGGAGAGAAGGAGAATTAACTCCCGGTGAATGTAAGCAGAGGATACTTAAAAGGCAAATTGTTCACATATTTTCTTTAAAATTTGCATGAGTGTAGCAAAAGGTCATCGCAACTGCAGTCTCCTCCTCAGCTCCAAATCTGAACACCTCCAGTTTTAACTGCTGGGGATTGGGATTTACAAAAAGAGCTCCAATCCTGCCAGCATTCCTTCTGGGAAACTCTCTCCCTATCTTCCAAGAGTCTGCACAAACAACAGTTTCCAGCAGAACCACTGGTGGTACAGAAAGGTTACAAAGTTCATTCCTGGGAGTGAAAACAAAGTGATTAAAATGAAAATATCACCTCCAGCTCAGTTCGTTGCTGTAATGCCTCAACTATCTTCATTGTTTTCTCCAGGGCAGCACGGATGCTCTCCATGGACTCCTTCTGCTCCATGGAAATTTTTTCCATCTGCTCACACAGGGATTTGTAACGGGATTTCAGCACCGGGAGTTCTTTCAGGAGAGCAACCGGATTCTCCTGCGTGAGTAAAACATTTAAATTATGTGAGATGATAAAATTAATGTGGCCACATATCAGTTAAAAGTGCAGCTGTTGGAGACACAAAAATCTAATGTGAACTGACCCTTTGCAATGAAAATGCACAGGAGAAAAGGATTTCTTTACAAAATCCTTTACATGATGCCATTTATTGTTTTCCTCTCATCTCTCCCCCAAAGCTGAATTTAGTCATTGCTTGTTGGCAATTTATCTTGGATCTCAGAGCAAGGGTGAGTTTTAGCTCAGATTGGAATCTGTAACCTGAATTTAGGTGTTAACAGCACTAATTTCTCAGAGCAGAACATGGGAGAATTTCACTATCCCAAGAAACCAAAGGAGTTTGGTTGGAATTCCTATTAGGCCATTTATCTTGATATATGATACAGCAAAAACTTAATAACAATAATAATAATAATAATAATAATAATAATAAAAATATTAAAAGCCTGACAAGTAGGTGAAAGAACAGCCACATATATTTCAGGTTTAAAGAAAAATACCCATTTATTACCAACTTCATGCAATAAAATTGAATTTAATCTGAAAATACTACCTCTGCTGCTGTATCATCAGGAAGACTTTTCATTATTTCAAACTCCACTCTGTGCTGAATATAATCCAGATCAGATTCTGCTTTCTGGAACTAAAATATTTAAGGTCAGGCATAGTATATTAAAAACCAAAAAACTGCAGACAAACCCCAACCTGTGTTTCAGGAAAGCAGGAGGCAGCTGCCTCCCTCTGAAAGGCTCAGGGACCATAAAAGTTTTCAAATTTATTTTTTTTCAAATATTAAGAGTTCTGTTAGCAAAACTACAACACTCAAGTTATTTACACAGAAGAGGTTATGAGTAAATTCAGTATCCAAGAGTATCATCAGAGCTTTTCTTAATAATTATATTAGGGATGTGTTCTTTCAGATGGTTTTAATACCCACAATACATTTTATTATTCCCCAATAAACCAGACTGACTAACAGCTCATAAAATTGATGACATCACTTTTCTTTCCTTGGGATAAATAAGCCACCAGAGAATTGTCTAATTGCCTTGTAAAACAGTCTGCTGATAGCATTACTACTTAATTAATTTTAGTCTGCAATTTTAATATCTATTAAAGACTTCCACTTTCAAGAAAGGCAGTTTTCCCAGCTCCCAAGCAACTCATTAATTCTTTGACATAATAATTCAGTGATTTTACAGTCACAGAAGAGACAATGATGAAAGCAAGTTAAAAATGGTTGTGACTTCCTTAAGTTGGTTTTCACTGTTTATATGGAGATTAACCCCAAAGTGACCATTCCAATTTTTTTTTTTTAAGGATTAAAGTAAGGCTGTGTTTGTTACAGGCAGTGTTATAAAGTACCAAATATCCACAGCCTGTGGTCAGGGTGGGATTCCAAAGGGAAATTTATGTTTTAAACATCAGCCTTGGGATCCACCTTCAGGAATGGCCATTAATGCCTTTGAGGATCAGGAAATTCAACCTGAAGGAAGAGGATTTGATCCAGGACACTCTCCAATGAAAGCCTCTTTCTGAGGGAGTGAAGATGGATGATGTTTCATACACCTCCAGTACCTTTTCAAATAATAGCTCAAGAAAATGAAAATAAATCTAGTGAAGAGCTTGAGCATCTATAAATCAAGAGGAAAGCTTTCACCCAGTGCTGCCATAACTCACCATCTGCCCAACAAAACTCCTTCCCACACCTGCCCCAGAAACCAGCCAGGACAAAATCCAAGAATAAAATACTTTTCAGTACACTGTACATTTTTAAAGAGCTCATGAGGGATTTCTTCCCCGACTGCTCAATGGTTTCTGTTCTCCTCCACTAAGAAATATTTGTAGGTTTTCATTTCCACGGCAGGCACCCCAAAAAGAACATTTTTTGCTTTTTTCCATTTGATCAGTTTTTGGGAAAGCAGACAACAAATAGGAGCTGCTTTCAAAATTACCCATTAAATATTCAATATTGATAATATGAGACTTCCATAAGGAGCTAACTAACATGCTACTACTGTGATTCAGGACATTAAAAACTGGATGTGAAGCTAAAGGTGGCTAGAATATTAAGATTTGTGACAAGATTAACACAGTTCAGTAGGACTGCTTTTACTTTATCAATATTTATTTCTTGCTGCATTTCAGGAAACATCCACCTGAATAAATCTCCCCTTAAATGTTCCAGGTCAGAAGCATTTGTAGGATGATTATTTTACGACAACCACATAGAAAATGCAGGGTTTGAAGCGTAAATTTGTAATTTACTCACAGGCTTAGAAGAAAATGTTTAGAAACTGAGGCAAAAGTGAGGCCAGTGCTGAGGGCTCTGCTCTCAGATGCTTTGACAATACTATTGCACTGCTCTCTGTATAGTACAGTAGTGCAATAAAGTCAGAGCACTCGTTAGCAGCAACAATTCTGGGCAACAATCAATCACACACTCACCAAAAAAAGGGAAAAAACCACATCAACTCAGCCAGAGGTTTCTGTGGATCGTGAAGAGTTGGATAAGGTTAAAGCTCACCAAGTCCTAACGTGCACACACACAAAAACTCACATTATTATTATTCATAATCTGTCATCCCACTGATCAAGAGGGGAAAAAACCCAACCACTCAGTAGAATGCTCAACAGCTCTGTCAGAAATTCAATTTCAAACTATTTGGTGCTTTTTAAACTGGAAATTCCATTTTCCAAGTGTATTTATTGCTTGGATTTGCCTCGTAGCAAGCTAAGATCCTAAACTGCCATCACACAGATGTTTACTTAAACTGCATTACAGGGAATATCTTCTAGACAGCAGAGTTTATTCTTTATAAGTTGCAGGTGCTGAATCACATTAAAATGCACTTAAAGCACTCCTTTCCCAACTCTGGGGATGTCTTTTACCACTGGGGTGTGAGAGCACCATGACAGGGAAGGTGTATTCCATAAATCTCAGTGAAGGTGGGGTTTTTTAACATAACAATAACTTCATATTGAGAGTTTGAGAACTCTCAGGGTTTGAAAGTGCTGAGATCCTTAACAAAACACAAAGAAACCTGGGAATGGAGTGGAGAGAGTGGGATGTTTGCTGATGTACACAGAGCTGAGTCACCTGGACCATTTCTAAGACGCAGAGATGATGGCATTTGTCATTAAATGACCAAAGTTTCTCCTTGGCAAGTAAGCAGAAGACAATGAGTAAGAAAAAACAAACCAGCAGCAATCTCATTTTACAGCTGTTTTGCAAATCACCTTCTGGTCTCAGCCAGTGACTTGGGATGTGACTATAACAATAATAAGAATACAGAGTAATGCAGATTGTATTGCTGGCCAATGCCCTTTTAACATTGCACTGCTTTTTGTGCATCATCACCAGTAGTACAACATAAAAAGGGCACTGGACAGACACCACTCAGGGGCAAGAGGAGGTCCAGTATCCCAAAAACACTGACAGCAGTGAACTGAATCACTCTGAATGAAGCACTTGCAGCTCATCTGACAGTTTAACCATTTGTTATCCCACTGTGTCAAATGGATGTCTGCAAAGTTTCCCTCAGTGCAGACTGGGTATTAAAGGTAAATGAGATGATTGTGCACAAGGATGCTCTGGGTGTTCATCACAGGCCTGACTGTGCCTCTTGAGGCTGCTGGAAAGATCCCAAATCCCAGCTGACTCCAAGGAACTTGTGCAGCCCAGTCCTGAGCCCTGAAATACAGCACCTGGAGTTCATGGAATCATGGAATGGTTTGGGTGGGAAGGGACTTTAAATTCATCCCATTCCACCCCTGCCACAGGCAGGGACATCTCCCACTAAAGCAGGTTGCTCCAACCTGGCCTTGACCTATTCTTATTTAAATTGGCAGCTTTATGATCTTTTCCATAATTAATCTAACACTGTTATGGTGCTCCTGTCACAAATAACCATTGATTACCTGGTATTTTCATACCCACTGTTCTCTTTAAGCTCCTGCTAATTACTTTATCCTTGCTTCCATGAGACTATAAAGAAGCTTTCCATGAAATTCATGTCAAAACCTCCGGGGAAACAAGAAGTGTTATTTTATCACAATTCTGTGGAGAGAGCTGACTTCACAGGAAATCCAGGACGAGGAAACAACAAAGCAGAAGGGAAAGCAAGAGACACAAAGCTGTGAGATTATTCTGAATTCCAGAATAAAAACCCCTGTTAACTTATAGGGGGCAAAACCACCTCTCTATTCACGTGTCCTAAAATGAGAATCACTTTCAATAAAACACAGAAACAAACCATTACTATAAATAATAAATAAACATCTAACCCAAGTATCTCTAAACATATTTCTGAATTAAACCAGGCTTTAAATAAATAAAGAATACTAATATATGGGGAGATCAAGCATACGCTATGGGCAAAAATGTAAAAATACTATTTAGAAGCAAGGCCAAGGTTTGAGGGATGGCACAAGGAACTTGGCTGGTCGGACACAGCTTCCCAGTGCCTCTCCAATGAGGGGAAGCACAGCACAGCTCTTTTTTGGGAGATTAATTTTTGCCTTTTTTCACTTTTCCAGGAGTGGGGCAGGCAGACAGGCGACCATTACATAAGGGACAGCCCCGTCACGCTTCAGGGGCTGCCTCAGAGCACTGCAAAAGAGCGAAAAGCTGGAAAAACGACGGGAATTTGGGGCTCGGGAAGGAAAGGCCGAGGGGGCCATCGCCCCGCTCCCCCCGCGCCAATGGACCAGCCCAGCCCGCCTCTCCCCCCCCCCCCCCNNNNCCGCGCCAATGGCCCAGCCCACCCCGCCTCTCCCCCCCCCCTCGCAGCCAAAATGGTCCAGCCCAGGTGAGCGCTCCACCCTCGCCCCCCGCTGGGAGAAAATGGACTAGTCCAGCGCTCTGGCCCGCGCCCCCCCTCCCGCCGCGGGGACATGGAGCGGCCCGACCCGGCCGCGTCCCCCAGCAAGGCGGGCAATGAGCGCGCCCACCGCCACCGCCCCCCCCCAGGTGCGCGGGAAATGGCCGCGCCCTGCCCCGCGCCGAGGGGTGAATGGAGCGGCGNTCAGCGCGGCCGCCGCCCGCCCTCACCAGGGTCTCGAGCCTGGTAACCGCCGTCTCCATGTTGAATAGTTGACATTCCTCAGGCGGCGGCGGGGAGATCCCCACCCCCCGCGCCGCGGCACGGGAGAGTCGGCGGCGCCCATTGGCCAGCTGTCACTCGCCGCGCGCCTCCCATTGGCTGGGGGGGCCACGGGGCGGGTCCCCCCTTGTCCGCCGCGGAGTGAGGACACA
>VZRV01000511.1:68655-93825 GCA_013398115.1 Falcunculus frontatus | reverse complement strand
CCGAGGCGGGCGGCGCGGCTGGCGGCGAGGAGGAGGTGTGCGTGGTGGGCATCTTCGGCAAAACCGCGCTGCAGCTCTGCTCCGAGAAGGAGGCCCTGGTGAGCACCGTGTGCGACCGGCAGGTGTTCCCGCTGTTCCCGGAGGAGGATCCCGAGCTGGCGGACGGCGCCGCGGGGCAGGAGGGTGACCCGGCGACAAAGGACTACAACCAGCTGCAGGCGTACTACAGCCAGGAGAGCCGCGTGCTGTACCTGGTGCTCACCTCCATCTGCGACACGCCACAGCTGCTGCGCGCCTGCGGGGACCTGGCGGCGGCCGAGAACAGGGAGGCCGGGCCCGGCCACCCCTCCGGCGGCCCGGCCCCGCTGCCCCACGCCGAGGCGCACGAGTTCTGGAAGCACCAGGAGAAGCTGCACTGCCTGAGCCTCCTCTACCTGTTCTCCGTCTGTCACATCCTGCTGCTGGTGCATCCCACCTGCTCCTTCGACATCACGTACGACCGCGTGTTCAGGGCGCTGGACGGGCTGCGGCAGAAGGTGCTGCCCTCCCTGAAGGCTGCCATCAAGGACTGTCCGGTCGGCAAGGAGTGGAAGCTCAACTGCAGGCCATGCCCTCCACGCCTCCTCTTCCTCTTCCAGCTTAACGGGGCTCTGAAGGTGGATCCGCTGCCAAGCAGGGGCCAGGACCCCTGTGGTCACCTGGAAAAGCCACCCCCCAAGAAGCATTCCCCCAAGAGGAGGCTGCAGCACGCTCTGGAGGATCAGATCTACCGCATCTTCCGCAAGAGCAGGGTGCTGACCAACCAGAGCATCAACTGCCTGTTCACCGTGCCAGCCAACCAGGCTTTCGTGTACATCGTGGCCGGTGGGCCCCAGGACGGAGATGATCCCGTGGCCATGCTTCTCGACCAGCTCAGGAGCAACTGCACCATGAGGGAGACTGACTCGCTGCTGGCTCCCACCCTGTCGGGACCCAGGAGGTATCAGATGATGCGGCACGGCCGGCAGCAGCTCTCCTTTCACGCAGAGAGCAGCAGCTCCAGCTCCAGCTCTTCTGGGCAGCTGGTGGACTGCACCCTCAAGGAGTTCTTGTGGCAGCACGTGGAGCTGGTGCTCAGCAAGAAGGGCTTCGAAGACAGCGTGGGGAGGAACCCGCAGCCCTCTCACTTCGAGCTCCCGACCTACCAGAAGTGGGTGGCTGCAGCTCTAAAACTGTACGAAGTGACCATCGAAGGCAAAGATGATGACCCGACCTGTGGCGAGCTGAGCTCAAAAATCATGAGCAGCATCAAAGTTTTGGAAGGCTACTTAGACATAGACACCAAGTTCTCCGAAAACCGTTGCCAGAAGGCTCTGCCCATGGCCCACAGTGCCTACCAGTCCAACCTGCCCCACAATTACACCATGACAGTGCACAAGAACCAGCTGGCCCAGGCCCTGCGTGTGTACAGCCAGCACGCCCGGGGCCCAGCCTTCCACAAATACGCCATGCAGCTCAACGAGGACTGCTACAAGTTCTGGAGCAACGGGCACCAGCTCTGCGAGGAGCGGAGCTTGACCGACCAGCACTGCGTGCACAAGTTCCATCTGCTGCTCAAAGCAGGTAAAGATACTCACTCGTGCTTTGGTTTCATGGTTTAGTTTTGTATCTGCTTTAAAATGTCTTAGGCTGAAAGCACCGACTCTGAAGTGTTGTGGAGGATGAAAGTTTGCAGCTTTAAAGCGTCGTGTTCAAAGACTGGATGTGGCACTCTGCTCTAAGTGACGGGGTGGTGACCAGGCAAAGGTTGGACTCGATGACCTCAGAGGTCTTTTCTACCCTGAATGATTCTGTGATCATCTCTGTGCAGTGGGATCATAGCAGAGCTGCTGTATAGGTTTCCTTTATGTTGAGTGATGTTTAGGAGCCAGTCCATTGTTAGTAGTAACTGATTTTGGTAATTACTCTGATTTTCTGATTTTAGTGGTAACTCTGGTTCTGTCTTGCTAATTAAGAGCATTACAGTGGAGTCCTTCTAACAAGAGGGGTGTAAGAAAGTTCTCTAAAAAACATAAGCGTCCCCCTTTGTTTTAAATAACTTGGTTGGTCAGGGAGTCAAAACTGACTTCTGCACATTTATTGCAGGCAGAAGAACTTTGAGCCTTCAGGAAGAGGTTGTAAAAACAAAGACTGTTTGGTTTAGTGGTATAACCTCCACTGGAACTTTGTATTATTAAAAGTGGGAAAGGGAGGAGTTGCTTGACAAACTGGTGGCAAATCATTTTGTGTATGTGTATAGCAAGGAGGGAGCAATGGATGAAGAGAATAAAGGAAGTTTTGAATGGTGAGCAATTTACCCAAGGTTTGATTGATTTTGCTTCTAGGGGAAAAGCCAGAAGCAGACAGAAATCCTCCAATTCTGTACCACAACAGCCGGGCCCGTTCCACTGGTGCCTGTAACTGTGGAAGGAAACAAGCTCCTCGGGAGGACCCCTTCGATATCAAAGCAGCTAATTATGATTTTTACCAGGTAACTGTTAGGTCTGTTGGTACTTCAAGAGGTGCTTTTGTTTCATCTGCAGAGTCTGTGTTCTGAAGTGACCACAAGTTTCCTCTTAACCTTATCAATTCTTGCTTGGGGAAGACATTTCTGGGAGCAGAAATGGGCTGACTAGGATGGGCAGTTCCAGTCTTTACCAGTGCACACACACAGGAGCACCTGTTTATGCACCTGTTTAGGCTTTGAATGTGTTGGTTCATGTAAATTTTAAATAATCAAGTCTGTGGGCTGTGTTCCCACTGCTGCTTTGGTTCTCATGTGGTGCAAATCTCAACTGTAGCTGCTGAATGTTGTGACTCTGAGCTCCCTCATCTCGAGGTGGATACTAAACCACATTTTCTTTCTCATAGTTGCTGGAAGAGAAGTGCTGTGGAAAACTGGAGCACATCAACTTCCCCATATTTCAGCCAAGCACGCCTGACCCAGCGCCTGCTCGGGACGAGTCATCGCCCGCCCCTCCCGAAGGCGAGATCGAGAAACTCAAAGAGAAGGAACCTCAGACTCAGGGAGAGAGCACAGGCCTGAGCTTAGCCCTGAGCCTGGGCCAGTCCACGGGCAGCCTGGGCACTTACCCACCCGATGCCCAGGGTGGAGGGGACAATGCAGAAAGCCACGGGCAGAGCGGGGACTCCAAGAGTGAGAAGAGGCCGAGCCTGGTCGATCGCCAGGCGTCCACTGTCGAGTACCTCCCTGGGATGCTCCATTCCAACTGCCCCAAAGGCCTTTTGCCCAAATTCTCCAGTTGGTCACTGGTCAAGCTGGGGCCTGCCAAGGCTTACAATTTCCACACAGGCTTAGATCAACAGGGCTTTATCCCGGGAACAAACTATTTAATGCCTTGGGACATTGTCATCAGGACGAGAACTGAAGATGAAGGAGACTTAGACACCAATTCCTGGCCTGCACCCAACAAAGCTGTTCCTGGGAAGAGAAGCGCGGTGGTGATGGGAAGAGGCCGGCGGAGGGACGACATCGCTCGAGCTTTTGTAGGGTTTGAATATGAAGACGCACGTGGGAGGAGGTTCATGTGTTCAGGGCCTGATAAGGTGATGAAGGTGATGGGAGGGGGGCCAAAGGAATCTGCCCTCAAAGCCCTCAATTCCGACATGCCCCTGTACATCCTGTCCTCGACGCAGGGACGGGGCCTCAAGCCCCACTACGCCCAGTTCATGAGGCTCTTCGTGGTGGTTCCTGATGCTCCTCTGCAGATCACCTTAACGCCTCAGGTAAGAAGTGCAGGAGGGAATCTGGGAGCAGCAGAGGCAGGGGTGGTTGTGGAAACATGAATTTACAAGGGTGACAGGAAAAGGGTGTCAAGAAACTCCAACTCAAACCAACTTCAGCCAAGACAGTAGTTTCCAAAAGTAGCTGTTACATAAGCACTTGGGATTTCTTAAACGTCAATGTGCCAAATTTATACTTTGTATAAAGTAAGTTTAAAAAATATTTTATCGAGGATGAGTTATTGGCATTCCCTACTGTAATAATGGCTTTAAAAAAAAAACAAAGCTAACAATCACTCTGTAAGAATGACTTTGTAATTTTAAATATCATGGAGAAAAGCAGTGACTCATCGCTCAGATTAATTATTATTAGTTACCATCTGAATTTAGGAGGTGAAAAAATATTGGTTTTCTTAACTGGAGAATTCTCCACCGTTTTCTCTGTTTTTCTTTTAATACACATTTGGAAAAAGTCCATTTGCATTTTATTACTTTTTAAGGTAGTAATGATGTTTGATTACCTACTCATGTTATCTTTTGCTTTTAGGTTCAACCAGGGCCACCACCCTGTCCTATATTTTACCCCGAGAAGCAGGAAATCACCCTTCCCTCTGATGGACTCTGGGTGCTGAGGTTTCCCTATGCGTACGTGACAGAACGGGGGCCCTGCTTCCCTCCCAAAGAAAGCCAACAGTTAATGAGCTACAAAGTTCTCAGAGGAATACTGAAAGCAATTACACAGTAAGAACGGTTTGGGGTGGATCTGTTTTAGTTTAAGAAGGGCGTCTTCAATCCAATTCGTGGGTTTTGGTTACCCAACAGTTGTCACTGCAGTTGTGTGAAGCCCCCACTGTATTTCACTGGAACACGGTCAGATTGGAAATAAAGTTGGTATCAAAGCAGGAAAAGGAATCTGAGGCATGTAAATTTTCCTTTTAATAAGTTTTCGTATGTAAAAAATAAAAGCTGGTTTTCATAAAGTGCTGCTGCTGTATTACTAGATGTTTTGATGACAATGCTTTTCCCCATCCTATCTTTTTACTTACCTATTTAGGAATATTCAAAAATCAGCATTGCCTTAAATCAAGAGTTTACTTTGTCATATTGAGGCAATGAGGAGGAAAGTATTTTCTGTTTTTCTGAACAAGCTATTTGTGTGTAAATGATGCTTTTAATGTGATGATGGGAGAAATCATCTTGTCTCTAGAAAAAAAAAAAGATACTGCAGTTCTGATGTGCATTAACAACAAAGCCAGAAACTGCTCACCTGTATCAAGTGACTCTTGGTGCCGAAAAATCAGCCACAGTAAATCAACTTTTAACTGAGGTAACATGTATTAGTGACTGTATTAGCGGCCGTATGCTGAGACCTAATTTAATTTCTAGAATATTTGTTTCTAATTAGCATGCACACACAATTTAATTTGCCAGTTTGCTATAGTACAGTAATTATACTGCATGACCGGAGCTGAGACCTGGTTTCTGCTCGGAATACGACATCTCTGTGGGGCTAGGTGAGGAAAACACATCCCTTCCTTTGGAATACAACATTAGGGGTTGGATTAGATGGTCTTTAAAGATCCTTTCCAAGCATTCCACGATTCTATGATCTCTCAGGGGCTGGGTGTGGGAAAAGTGTCCCTCCCATTCGGAATATGACATCTTTGAGGGGCTGGCTGAAGAAAACACATCCCTGTGTTTGGTAGATGATATCTCTGAGGGGTTGGGTGTGGGAAATGCATCCCTCCTGTACCTAATACCTCATTAGGGGCCGGACTAGATGATTTCCAAAGATCCAACCCAACCATTCCATGGTTCTGTGATCTCTGAGGGGCTATGTGGGGAAAGCGCATCCCTCCCATTTGGAATATGACGTCTCTGAGGGGCTGGGTGGGGGAAAACACATCCCTTCCTTGGGAATACATCTCTGAGGGGCTGGGTGTGGGAAACGCACCCTTCCACCTGTGAGGAGGGAGCCGGCACAGCCAGGTGCAAAACGAAAGCTTGCAATTGAAATTCACCCCACAGCATTCGCGAAGCGCTTTTTAACAGTGACAGCCCCGCCCACGAGGCGGGCGCTGGGCGGGGGTGTGGAAAACACATCCCTCCACCTGCGAGCGCGGGGCCAGGAGGGCGCGGTGGGCTATTAAAGAGTGTCATTGGGAAATTACCCCCACAGCCATTGTGAAGCGGCAGTCGGCGGCTGCGGGCAGCCCCTCACGGCTGGGCGGGAAGGGCGCGGGGCTGCCGCGCCTGCGCGCTGCGCTCCTCCCGGCGCCGGGGCGGCTGCGCGGGCGCAGAGGCTCCGCTGCCTCAGAGCCTCCGGGTCCCGCAGCGGCTCCGCCTCGCCGCGAGCCGGCTGCGGGCTGGGACCGGGACACGGACGGCAGCAGGACGGGGCCGGGGCAGCCGGTGACAAGCGCAGGATGTCGGCCACGCTCTACGTGCTCTCCACGCTGGGCGGATACGTCCTTACCTCCGCTCTCCTTCTCAAGTGCCCGGGGCTGCTCCACCGGCCCAAACGGCAGCGCTTTCGCTGCCGGCACATCTCGCACCGCGGTGGTGAGTGAGGGGGTGCGAGGATGGAGGGGAGGGGATGAGGGAGCCTTCCTGCAATCTCCGCCGCTCCTGAGGGATGGTCCCCGGCCGGCTCCCGGCGCTCAGGGCTCCGCGGCCCCCGGGCGATGTTCCCTCACGGCCCCGGGGCGCTGCTCTGTCCCCCCGGGCACGGGAGGGTCGTGAGGGGCTGCGTGGTGTCCGTGGCTTGCAGCGGGCTCCCTTTAAACCTTCCTCCCACAGCCTAATTTTAGGTGCCACCTGCTGACCAGTGCCTCGGTTCAGCGCGGAATTAATCTGCGAAGTCCAACCGCGCCAGCCGAAATCAGCTTTGTTTTTGCGTGGGGCGTGATGTTTTCCCTCTCAAACGCGTCTATTTTTTTTTTTTTTTTTCTTCTAATGATTCTGTATCCTGGTATTTCTCTCCCCAACCAGAGGGGCGTCTGGCTGTTGCTTAGATCAGGTACAAGAGATCAATTTTCTTGCCTGTGACCGCCTGTCTGCTTTGTTTTGTGTTTAGGGGAAAACAAAATTTGCTGTGACTCTGTTCTTGCTCCCCTTGGTGTTGCAGGCAGACAGTGAATAGCTCAATGCCCTGGTCAAACCGATCCCATTTGAGAGTCAGGCATGTTGATTCTGTCTAAAATAGCTAAAATAGGTTTTTAAGTTTCTTCTACCTATTCCAGAGCATTGGGAGGGGGAAAATGCAGCAAGTTGTGTCTTCCTGTTTTATAGGGATCAGTTCTGTGCTTTTCCCTGCTGCCTCGCTTAATTTTTGAAAATAGGCAGTTTTCTAGTAAATATCTTTTGATATTCTGTGGGAGACATCTGATGCTGAGTTTAAAGAGTTTTCAATACCATACTTAGTGCAAGTTTATGCAGGGGTTGATCACAGTTTTAGCCAGTGGTCTGCTGCTGCCTTGAATTATCAAAATAAAAAAACTAGAGCTGATCTCTTAATGATTTTATTCCTGGCACTTCCTTCACTTAGTTTATTCGTCAGTTTAAGTTTCTTTATAACTATAGCCTTAAGTATAGCATAAAATGCACCTTTTGGTGTGGAATGTGTATATTACCTGTTTCTTGGTAGGTATATTATTCCTTCCACGAAATAAAAGGTTCTTAATTTCGAGGGTTTCCTGGGGTTTTTTTGATTTGTAAGCTGTTAAAAACTTGCAGGAGACTTTGTTGGAACTTGGTATGATCCCCTTAATCTTCTCTTCTCACTCCTTTGCAAGGACCTTAGTTAAGACACACAGCCCTAAGCCTCGAGTGCGAGTGCTTGGGCCAGTTGCTCTAAGCTCCATCGGAACAGCAGGAAAGCCTCGCTTAAGGGAGGATTAGTCCTCAGGCATTCAAGGTCCACGGTCTGTGAATTGTTCTGCGTCCTGTGAAATCCTGGGAGGCAGGAGGGCAGCCCTGAACGTTGCAGCAGCTTTTTGCTCATCCGAGGCTGAAGATCACTCAGGCTTTACTCTCCGTGGTGTTTACCCTGTAACATAAATTCCTGTGGGACTTGAGTTCTCCTTGGGCTTTAGTCATGCTGTAGCTTTAGACTCAGTGTCAGGTTTCCTATTGCATTACTCCAATTAACTCGGAGATCAAGGTAACACTTAACTTGTTTGGCTTTTTCCTCTCTGAGATGAGACCTTGTACAGTGAAGTTTTTTTAGGTCTGAGGGGTTTGATTTCGCTTGCTTTCTTCAAGAATTTTCTCCCCTCATTTTGTAGAATCATCTCTGAATTATTTCTTCACTTCTGCATAATTTTAAAATTGGTCATTTCTGAGCACAAATATTGAGTCTTGATATTCTGTGTTGGAGTCCTCTGTCAATGCCAGCATCCCTGGATTGCAGGGTCTCTGAGAAAGGGTGGCATGATGATTTTTACACAGAATAGGTCAGATTGGAAAATCTTCTCTACTGGAGTTCATCTCATCTGACCAGAGAACGTCCTGGTCCAGTTGGGTTTTGAATACATCTAGGGATGAGATCTCCACAACCTCTCTAGGAAGCCTTTTCTAGAGTTTGATCACTCTTGCAATAAAAAATTGTGGGTTTTTTCTTATATTTGTGAACTGAATTTCCTATATTTAATTTGTTCCCATTCCTCTTGTCCTTTCCCTGGGCACCACCAAGAAGAGTTTGGCTGAGTCTTCTTTACTCCCTCCCATCCGGTATTTACACATGTAGGATCCTCCCTAGCCTCTCTTCTCCAGACAAAACAATTCCAGCACCCTCAGCCTCTCTTTGTACACAAGAATCTCTCATCCCTTCATTTTCACAGCCCTTCCATGGACTTACTCCAGTAGATCCATGTCAGTCTTGTGCTTTGGAGCCCAGAACTGGATGTGGTGCCCCAGGTGTGGTTTCACCAGTGTTGAACAGAGGAGAACAATCACCTCCCTTGACCTGCTGGCCCCAAAATCTTCTGAGGGTCATCTCCTTGAGCCAGTGCTTGGTGTTGGCTCTCTCTTGGCCATGGTGATGCTTTCAGAGTGGGATTGTGCCCTCATGATGCCTGGATGTGCCCATTTTGGCTGGGAAAGGTCAGTTCCACATAGGGAATGCAACAGCACGTGAAGCTGGAGGAGTGTTTGAGGAAGTGTCAGAAGCCCTTTGGTCAGCCCAGCCTTCTCACTTTTCAGGGGAGAAAATGACTTGGATCAAATAACTTGTGTAGTTCCCTTTTCTGCGTGTGGTTGCTGATTTAGAATTCTTATTTCAGCTGATCTTTCAACTTTGTTCCTCGTTTCCTCCAAATGCTACAAGTCAGGCATTTGACTCTCCATCCCTGTCCCTTGACCTCCTCCCTGACATGTGATTTGTTCTATCAGCCACTTAGAACTTTTTATTTTTGGAACTTTCTGCCCAAGAATGTTAGGATGCTCTTGCTTTGTTCACAAACTGAAGACCTGACTCAGGTGTTTTTGCCCTTCCCTCACCATTCAGGATGTATGGGCTGTATTGCCACAGCTGATAAGTTATCTAAAAACCTCAATTATTATTGCAGTTAATTTGTAACTAATTAGCCAGGTCCTGTGTGGGGGTTTCCCATTTGTTAGGCAATCACCAGGTGGATACCATGAGGTTCTTGTGCTCTCCTTGGTTCACTTTTGCCACTCAGCCAATTCCTAGTTCTGCAATCAAATATCATAAAATACTGGTGAATGTCTGATCACAGAAGCTGCTGTGGACTCACGATTTTGTACTGCATTAAACCCCACAGATTTTTGTCATCATGGTTCTAAGTTAAGGCTTTCATTTGGTAAACCTACCTGAGAACAACAATTTTAAATTAGTGGTTGTGCATTGCTTTAGTTAAGTAACTGAACACAGGTTTAGGTAAGTATGTCATAGTGAGGTCTTGTTAATAGGCAAGGCCTTAATTGGAGCTCTTTTAATTGCTGTTTACTGAGTCCGTCATTCATTACTGTCAAAGAGCAGTTAAAATTTGCATAGACATCTTTATCAGCACACGTATCTTCCTGAGGTTGTTTTGGTTTTCAGTCTATAATGTAGTCTATTTTCTGAGATGGAGAGAAGGCATAACCTTTTCCAGTCCCTAATCAGGCTGATTTTCAAAGATTTTTATGCAGAGAATGCTGTCTTAGGAGTTGCAGAGTTTAGTCCTGCCTGAGAGAAAATTAAATTTGCTTGTCCTTTCATTTCTTAACTGAAATTGATGTGTGTTTCATTCCTCGTGTGTGAGCCCTCCCTTCTCCAGCAGCACAAACCTTTATTAACAGATCTGTGCTGTTTGGGGAATATCCTTGCACTGAAAAAAGGGGTTGTCACCTCTTTGAGCATCAGCTGGGTTATACACTTAGGGAGTGTCAGCTTTAGAATGTCTTGGGTGCTTTTGTTCATAGCTTTTGGTTTGATTTTTTTTCTCGTTTCTCATCCCACCAACTCTTAAATAGATTTTTGCATATACTGTGCATGTGGGGCTTATTTTCCTAGCTAAAGACCTCTGGTAAAATAAACACTTTGTTTTGTATATTCAAAGCATTACACAAATCCAAGATAAGTTCTTTTTAAAAATTATTTTACCTGGAGAAGGTCGTGTCTCTCCAGTAGGGATTTCTGCCTTGATCTTCATACTTATTTCTCAAAATATGTACGCTTTATTTTTAAAATTCTTTAAAAATGTTATTTTTAAAATTTCTTTTCAGTGGGAATGAGGGGAGGAAAAGGATTTTGTGTAAGTTTTATTTTTGTTATTTCTGTAGGTGCTGGAGAGAACCTGGAGAACACGATGGCAGCCTTTCACCAGTGAGTACAAAAGGATGAGAATGCCTAAATTAGGTGTTCTCAGTGTCTTTAGTGAGTGAAGCAATCAAGGGAGGTGGGACTTCATCAGTTCTTTGGGGTTACAGTGTCCTATTTCTGAAAGTCGGCTCTCCTCTGGATGACTCCTGTGGATTGCCAAACATCCACTCCAGTTTCACCAGAAGGAGTTGGGATACCACAAATTATGGTCTGTACGCAATAACAAATGGAAACAAACCTCTGAGGCCCGATCTGTGCTAGCCAATAAAACAGCAAACAATACTGTGCTTAATGGTGATTACTTCTATTAATTTATTTATCATTATAAAGCTAAAAATGCTGCTGTTTGTTTTTTTTTTCCTGCACACACACACACTGCAGTCACGCCATGTGTGAAAGCCTCTTACCCAGGGGTTTAAAATGGGGTTGGGACCAGAAAGCCTTTTAAGCCTCCAGCATTTAAGTAGTGAATTTTAACAAGGTTCTCAAAGGCATTTGAAAAAAAGAAGCATATCTAAAACTCCAGCTGCTGCTGAGAAGGGACCACATTATGTGGGCTCCTCTTTGTTTTGTTTGGGGTTTTTCTAATTTGCTTTGTGCTAAAGAGCCTCATCAGTTTGCTGTTTCCCTGCAGCCTGAGGGGTGCCAGCTTTCCCAACCAAATAAAAGAAAGTACTGCACTATTTTCTATCTCCATGGAAGCTCAGCTTAGTTTTGTGTGGCTTTTGGGGTTTTTTTTTTTCCTGCTGGCCTGCTTTTTTTCAAGGCAGTGGAAACTCTTCTGTCTCCTTCTGGGAAAGGGTAAAGGCTTTGTCCTTCAGATTGGCTCATTCCCATCTCCATGAGTGAGGTAGCAAAAGGAATGGGGTAGAAGATCACTGATCTAGATGGTGAAAAATTATCGGGATTGGCTCAAACTGCTGATATGAGCTGATCAATTTATAATCCATCAGATTCTGTGTGGGGCCAAACAGGGTGTGTCTGCAGGAGCTGTTCCTGCAGGTTTGCACAAGCAGGAATATTTGGCTGTTGCTGTAGTTGAATCCAGAAGAGAATGTGTGTATGGGGGGAGGAGGCCTTTATTGGCAAGTTCAGTTTCTATCCTGCTTAATTTACAAATATTCTGGAAGGAAATTATAAGCTTTTTGTACCAAAGACAATATTTTGGTTTGTTTTCTTTAATTAGGTAAAATGCATAATAGATAGGGGGGGGGTTAATCTTGTTCTACCATATTTAAATGTTTCTGTGGTGGTTTTAGATTATAAAATAACAGCTTTTAAACAAGGGCACTCTCATCCTAATTTGCAAATGTGAGCCTGCCTCACAGCTTGAGTTCTGGAGCAGTTGGATCTGAATCCACAATGATGTTCTGAATCTGGAGCCTTCTCTGGAGCAGTGGGAATTTGACAGAACAAACTGATTTCCAGCTGGGAAAGCTCAGCACTTGAGGAAGCTTATTTAGCAGTGAGCTGCTCGTAAGGGCCTGGCAGAGTCTCAAATTTGTTAACAAGGAGAGTTGTTGTTCTCCCCTTTCCATGCAGCATCAGCCCAGACTTTCTTAAGCAAGAAATACTGCTAATAAAATTTGCTGGTGAAATGATAAAACGTGGTATTACATGGGAACATCTACATATTTGGCAAATCTCCTGTAGCAGATTTGGAGATGCTTTCCCTCAGGAGGAAAAAATCACCCAGTACAGCCTGTGATTCTTCCATATGTAACAGGATTTTGTTCATCTCCTAATTCTTAATTAGCAGCACTGGAAAACAGTTCACAAATTGGCTTTAATTTGACAACCCTCCTTGATCATTATCCCAGCTGGACCAGAAATTGTGTTAAACACTTTGGGGAGTATGTTCTGATATTTTTTTTTCTGGTTTGTTACTGCATTTGTGGTTGTTCCTGGCCTGTGTTCAGCAGCCAATTAAACCCATAAGGAAAAGGCTGTTACTGAATTTACAGAGCTTTGAGTCTCAGGTAGGCACAACTCAACAGGTGGTGTAGGTTTGCTCAGAGGTGGATAAAAAGAAGGTTTTGAAGGAAGAGTTCAGACTTCTATCTGTCTGCTGGAATGACACCTCTTTTCTAATTAAATGAGCAATTCACTGCTCATTGCAGTAAAGCGTTTTTTGTTCTGGTGTGAGGTTTCTTGTACTTATTGTTCATCAATATCATCATTACTTTCTGCTTTCCTTACTCCTACTATGAGCTAAGCTACAATGGAGTGGATTTGGGATTGGATTATAGCTTTTTAAAGCAGTGGGTTGGAACAGGAATAGCTATTTCTCTTTGAAAAATATGACTGGATGTTTAGTGGTATATTTATTTTTAAATTTAAATTAAAACTTTTTCATTAAAATAATAATTTTTAAGACTGTTTTGCTACCCAAAAAAAAGCCAAAAGCCTCACTGTGAATTTCCTGATCCATCCCTTCCTGATTAATGTAAATAAAGGGGGAAAAAAAGCAGCTTTCACACCCCTGACATTTGTTGTTTCTTACCATATATTCAATTACTTCTTTCAAAACCTCACTTCCTCCAGTGGGCAGATGTGCTGCTGCTAATAAACACCCCACTCCAAATCCTGAACCAATCCTTTAGGAGCAGGTTTCTCAATCCTGGGGTGACAGGCTGCAATCCACAGGTTTGCTTCCTGATTCCTATGGGAGATGGAGCCAAAAATCCCATCTCTGCTTCATGAGACGTTGTTTATTCTTGCATCAGCTTCCCACTGCAGCAGAGTTGTTTGCTCCATGCTCTGCAGCAGGATTATGAGGATTCCTTGCACCATAAAGCATCCAAAGTACTTCCAGTGGGATTAGTTTATGGCATGTGTTGGGTTTGGAGCTGCACAAAGAACTCGAGTGGTTCAAGGCAGACTTTTCCTTGCAGTGCAGTTAATTTGGGGACAGACATGTTGGAGCTGGATTGTCACCTGACAAAAGATGAGCAAGTGGTTGTGTCCCACGATGAGAACCTGAAGAGATCAACAGGAGTTGATGTCAACATATCTGACCTCAAATACTCGGTGAGTTGAGGAGAAAATGGGCTGAGGGGTGTTGAAAAAATGTGTTTGTGGGGTGGGCAGGGGGCTGTGTGCATGTCTGTGTGTGCCTGGTGCCCAGAACCAAAGGGGTGGATTCATCTTAATTAAAAAACCAAACAAACCACCCCCAAAGTTCACTGAACTCCCTGTGCAGTCAGAGGATCAAACCTGGCACATTCCAGAGGGTGATTTTCTCTTCCAGTATCAGGTTGGGTGCGTGGCTCTGGAGTTGGGATGTTTTTGCCACACTGGTGACAGAGGAATATTAATCAACAAGCTCTTCCTGGTGGGACCAGCTTTTTAGTGAGAAAACTGGGAGATGATTCCCCCCTGCCTTGACACTGGAATTCTTGGACAGGCATCTGGGAATGTTTTGCCTTATTCAACTACAGTTGACACAAATCTAACAATGCCAAGTAGTTCAATTACTGCTGCAAGTGATGCTACTAAATCACTTTTGTGGGTGAAAAGATTTTAAAGATAAGTGCCTTATGAATTATGATTTTTTTGGTCTTTTTGAAGGAGGGTCATGATTATATCCCTGCATTTGAATTAGTGATCCCTTTCTCTTTGTTTTTAAGGAACTTCCACCCTATCTCTGCAAGTTGGATGTCACCTTTCAGAAAGGTGAGATGTTTGTCTCTTGCTGCTTCAGTTTTCCTTTTTGTGGTGTAGCAGTTTCCTGCTTTGGCAAAGGGAGTAGAAAAGTGCATTTGCTTCTCTCAGTATCATGATAAAAGAAGTTTCAAAAGAAGAATATAATCCTGGCTGTAGAAACCAGTACAGTAGTTACTGTAGGTATGACTTAGGGTTCAGAAGGAAACTGTGCTCTCATTTGGTCTTTTTCACATTAATCTTGTTGCATTTGGTGTGTGGTAACTGAGCCTGTGTTTGCTATTTCAGGATTTTAACGTTGCCTGCACTCCTACTGTTGCTAAATAATGAGTGAATTTCATAAAGTTAAAACCTGAATGTGCAACATGCTCAGGGCATTTTCATTATGGAAATGAGCTTGTCATAGTTAATTACAGCTGAATGAAGTCATTTTTTGTTTAAAAACGTGATTATCCTTGGAACTTTATACTTTTTATAAAGTTTTAAGGTAATGAGTGCTCTGACATTTCTGGTTTTATCTATGGTTTGTTAAAAGTGGCCACAGCAGTGACAAGTTTCTTGTTTCCCCAGAATGTCAGTGTGAGGGGAAGGACAATCGTATCCCACTCCTGCAAGAGGTGTTTGAGGCATTTCCAGAAACTCCTGTCAACATTGACATCAAAATGAACAACAATGTGTTGATCAGAAAGGTACGTGAGAGTCTCTGCTGAACTGAGAGTGAAGGCAATGGAATGATATTCCAGAAGTTTTTTGGAGTTGTGGCAGTCTCTGATACCAAGATCTCTGTTCTTTGACTGCTTCACCCTTCACATGTTGGGTCTTGCTCTGTGTGTGAGGTAACACAGGAGACAGAAAAGGGATCTTGTGCAAGATATTCAGTAAAAGCTCTTCAGGACCCTTCATCTGGATGAGAAATTGCTCCAGCACTGCTGGGGGACAAGTTTGGTTTGTACTTCATGGGAAGGGTCTTTTTATGGACTGTTGCTCCCCAGAGCAGCATAAAAACATTGTTATTGTGTAGATGTGTTCAACACAGAGCAGGAAATCTTTCCAGCAAATACTATGTTGTCATTTAGGTTTCTTGAATTCTTTAGGGTTTTTTGTAGGTATAATCTGTTGTCCTGAACCCCTGTTCATTTCCCATCAAAGCATCACAACCACTTTATGATGGGAGAGAGTAGAGAACTGTTTCCTATAATGATTTCCAAAGCAGGTAGAATTTCAGTTCACTAATGCTGCCCCTAATTTCCAGTGACTCCATGTGAGAGTTGTGCTTTCTGTGCTGCAGGTCTCAGAGCTGGTGAGTCAGTACAAGAGAGAGCATCTGACCGTGTGGGGGAATGTCAATTATGAGATTGTATCCAAGTGCTTCAAGGAGGTAAGGCTGAGTCCAGCTAAGTTTTGTTACTGCTTGACAAAACCTACAGAGAAGTGCCCTGCAAATCAAGATTTAACCAGCTAGGCCAGGCTCCTACTTGTGGTGAGAAATTCTGTGCTCAGATTGTATTCTGCTTGCTGTACTGCTAAAATAAGCACAGTTAACACCCCTCTACCCTGCCATAAAGTACTCGAGGAATTAAGCTTAGTCATGTTTTATTCTTGTTTTATGAAATATAGGGTGTTGCAATTTTATGCCAGGAGTTCTTAGAGCCTGTTTTGCACATCATTCATCTGATGAAAAGCAATTTTTCCAAGGATTGCTTATTGTCTGTTTCTTTGCATGAAAAAAATGGATGTGGCCACTAGTGGACACAGTTGCATCAGCATAAAGCTGTTGTTTCACAGCTATAATTCTCCTTTTTGTGCTGAGGAATTTTACAATTTAGAATGGAATGAAAACTGTGCTTAGTCCAAGGGAGTTATGCACCTGAGTGAAATTCATCTTGTTGATAGTTCAGTCTAGTTGATTATTTCAATTTATCTGTGCAGGACAACACCCCATTTCCAACTTGAACAGCAGTTAGATTTATTCATGTAAGGCAGCTTAATCTTAGGCTGAACTTCAGACATGCATTGATGAGTAAATTTAATTGCAACAGACTCAAAATCTACCAAGATAACTGAGAATCTCTTCCCTGGTTCCTGCAGAACTCTGACATTCCCATCATCTTCTGTGCCCAACGTGTCCTCCTGCTCCTTGGCCTGTTCTACACTGGTCTGCTGCCATTCATTCCCTTCAAGGAGGAATTCTTTGAGATTCCCATGCCTTCCATCATCCTCAAGTGAGTCACAGCCCATCAGTGGGTGCTGCACTGGCATCAGTGTAAAGCAGGTGAACCGTGATGCCTCCTGAGCACTGCTTTTGTTGGTGTCCTTGGGCTGAGGTTACTTTTCTGTTGGTTTAGGCACTTTTGGATATTCCTGAGAGAATTCTGTATACAGTTATACACAGAAGTTCTGTACTTACAACTAAATCTTGCTCTTTTCTCCTCTTTTCTTGAGAACAAATTATTCTGGGTGGGCCAAGAGACAAGTCAGCAATAGGCTGGATATGAGATTTCACAATCTTTCTCATTCTTCACTCAAAATGCTGCAGAATTCCCATCTCTGCTGCTTCTCTTAAATGTAGCTCATTTCTCTTGTATAACCCAATTCTAAGTCACTGTCTTGAGCAGTGAAATTACTGCTCTAATTTGAGCAAGATTAATTCCTTATGTTCCTTTTGCAGGAACATCTCACTAAGATTTTAATCTGTGCTCTGGTAATTTTTGGTTTCTTCCTCCTCAACAGGCTGAAAGAACCAGAGAAGATGTCAAGAAGCCAGAAATTTATTATCTGGCTGGCTGACACGTAAGATTTTCATCTGATTAAATTTTTATTTATATTTTGCCTTTATATTAACAGTTGACTCAAGCAACTAAGATTAGCTATTGCTATATCTATGCATTATATTTTTTCAGTTTCTTCCAGCTTTTTGTGAGTGCAGGATAAATCATATTTAAATCTTATGTAGGTGTGCTTTATGCTTTTATTTACCATACACTGAAGCATCCTAAGGTGCAGCAACAGTGGGAATTATTCCAATTATGTCTGTTGAGCTTCTGTCCTTAAGTGTGCTCAGCTAATTAACATGCAGTTAGATGCAGAATGCAGATTTCATGGATGTGACTGTTTGATAATGTTGTCAGAGGAGAGACACTGTTTGCCTTACAAGGAACACTTTGCATTTCAAGAATATCTGTGCTTCAGAGGGAATTTAGTCATAGGTTTTCAGTGACTTTCAGTGTCTCCTGGCTCTTGCTTCTGTCTCTGACATCTGTTATTTTAATTTCTCCAGTGGCCAGGATATTTTCTTGTCTTTTGGTGGGAAGGATAAAATCTCTCCTGCAAGCAGAGTGGTTGGTTCATCAGACACATGGTTCAGGGTACCTGCAGGATGAAGGGTTTATCTGCTGGATTTGACCTTCAGCAGAGTTGATACCTGAATTGCTTAAACTGGGAGTTTTCTAGAATTAGCTTTCTCTTGTGGAAAACATTGACTCTACACACTGTATGGGAACTTCATTGCAGGACATCAACAGACACTGAAAATTCCATATAGATTTGCAGTTGGTAATTAATCTCCCTCTCCTTTCCCCAGGCTGCTGATGAGGAAGGCACTGTTTGACCACCTCACGGCTCGGGGCATCCAGGTACAGTGGGGCAAAGCTGAAGTGAGAATTCAAACCAGACAGACACAGCCTTAAAAGGGGTTCCTGTTCCCCTCAGCATGTTCTTTGTGTTTCTGAGACTGTAAGTTGCTGTTTAGTTCCTAAGGAAAAGCTGCTGCAGTTTTATTTGCAGTGCTCTGATTGCAAAGGAAGATTTGTAAATTTGGAAAAAGACTTTTTCATTTAAGTCCTTTATGGATTTTTTTTCCCCCCCACTTCAAAATAAGCCTCTAATATGCAAAACTGGTTATCTGTTGTGGGGCTTTCACAAAATAACGTTTTGACTTTTAGAAGGATCTGAAGTCTCAGGTAGTGGAGTTGGAGTCACCACTAAAAAATGTCCCTTTTGGAAGGTGAGGAGGAAAAGTTGGGTATGTTTGTGTGCAGCATCACAGTGTAACTATTTATCATTTTAAATATGCAACAACATCTCCCTCACGTAAAACAATTTAGGTCAAAAGTTACCTTTTAAAAAAATTATTTCCTGTAATAACTTGGTTCTTCTATCCCATTTCATAGGTGTACATTTGGGTACTGAATGAAGAACAAGAATACAAGAGAGCATTTGATCTTGGAGCTACTGGAGTGATGACAGACTATCCAACAAAACTGAAGGAGTTCTTACATAATTATCCAGCATAAAGGAAGAAAACTGAGAAAGTCCTTCCAGAACAGATTGTGAGCCAAGGATTTTCCTCATTAAAAAAATAATTGAGGGCAGCATGCACAGATCATTTTTGTTGGAAAGATGTAATTGATGATCTGTTACCTTGTTGTCAAGTCACTACCTAATGTAAAGGTTGTCTATTTATTTTAAAACTTTAATTACATAGTTTACATTTGTAAATAGCTCATTTAGCAACAGCACACTTCACAAATGGTGATGATTAGGGAGAAAGGTGCCCAATAAGGTATCTGTAGGTAATAAGCATTATCTTACCTGTCACAAGTGTTCCTAAGCAGCTGTCAAGACATGTCAGTTATTCCAGCTATATTCTAGTGAGCAGAAACTGAAGAGTTGCTGAAAGTGTGTAGCCTGTGTGTTTGCATTTCTTGTGTTGCTTTTAAATTTCAGATAACTTCCAGAGGGAAAAAAAAAAAAAAAGAAAAACAGGCACAGGAGAAATAGCAAATCAGACCCTGTGGCTGGCCAGTAGTGAAGTGTACTCAGTGAAGGTGGTCACTTTTTAGCCAAAATTAACTCAGTATAAATGGACTCCATTATTCTCACTGACAAGAATGTTGAATTTGAGTTGGAACTGGATTCAGACTCTCTCTGAGGTGATGACAACACTGTGACTTGTTGGTCCAGGTCTAAATACAGGATTTAAATCAGGATCTGGGTTTGACACCGAGTTCCACTGCAGGGTCCAGGCTTGCCCCTGGCTCTGGCATCCCTGTCAGGCCACCTTGGCATGGCAGTAGCTGGATTTTCAGGATGGAAAACTGCACTTATTACAGATTACACTCACTTTGAAATAGCCTTTTCCCAATGTCCTAAAAGTCTTTTTCACATTGGTGGTTCCTGATGAACAGGAGGTTGTTTTTAGGGTGAGGGACCAAGGGAAGACTTGAGTTTGGTCAGGAGTTTAGGGACAAATGAAAATGTTCCTATTAAATGAATTCACCCAAAGCAGATTTATATGTATATTTATAAAGGGAGGAAGTGTCAATCTAGAATGTGTGTAGACTTCAGTCTTTTCTCTCCCCAAAAATACTCTTAATATCCATTAAATTTATGTGCCATGGACATGGAAATAACTGGCAAAAGCCAGGAAAACCCCCGGTATGATGGAATGGGGTTAGGCAGGAAGGTATTTCTGGAAGCTTCCCATGCTGTTGTGTCCTTGTGAGCAGGAGTTTTCCATGTGTCAGACAGGTTGGAGCCTGCAGTGCCCCTGTGCCTTGGTGTGCTCATCTCATGGCTGGGGGTTCAGGAGGAGTTTGATTACTGTGGTTTAATTACACCCAATGTATAGAGCTCAGTCACTGAAACATCAGATGCTCTCTCTCTAAACAAGAGTTTTGTTCTGTTTCTTGAAGGAACTTCATGTGAAAATGATAGATGTTAATAATAAACACAGCAGCCAGATGTGTGTTTACTGCAAGGTGCACCCACTGTGCTAAAAACTGATTTAAGTCTTTTTTTTTTCCCCTCAGTAGCTCAGATTTGGGAGGGTTCTTGTTTCACCCCCCTGGCTGCTGTGCCATATTTATAATTGTGGAGCATCTTTGCTGTTCCACTGCCTGTCAGGAGGCTGTGAAAATGCCAAATCCATCTGCATGGAGAGTGTTTGTTTCTGCACCACAGTTCCTTTCTGAGGAATATGTCTGGATGAAATGGAAAAAAACTGCTGCATTTGGGATTCAAGGGAACGTGTGCAGATGGGGGCACACGAGTTAATGTTGTCCTTTTGAATATCTGCCTGGTGAAGATGGCTGCAGATTCAATTTCCTCCTAATTTAATCAGCCTTGTTGCTTATTGAATGGAAGAGAGGAAAATGTAACTTCCTAACTGTTCATGGGGGGAAAAAGGATGAAATTATTTATTAGGTACTAAGCTTTCTGTTTCCCTTTCAGACCAGTTCTGTCTGGTCACATAAGTGCTAATAATCAGTCAAGTCACAGCTCTGCCTGCTTTTTAGAAGTCACAGAACAGTTATAGAAGATGTTCCACATGCAGCTCAGTAAGTAAATTTAAAAATTCCACCTTTCTGTCCTAATCCTGGGTTATTACCAGTTTGTGGCTCCAGATAGTTTTTATGCAATGTGGTTTTTATAAACTCAGTTTTACTGCTATTGAATTTCCAACACATGCACCAATATTAAGATGCAAATACAGTTCTGGTTTTAGAGAATACCATCAAATAGCTCTTCACAGTAAAACTTTTTTGTTTAAGTTAGCTAAACAAAACTTTTGTTAGGAAGAGATAAGTTTTAAAATACCAGTTTTGATCTCTGACTTACTTTGTCTCAAGTTTCCCTCACCACTCAATAAATAAACAGTTTTCCATTATTATATATTGAATGACAAAACACTGGTACTGAAATGACAGTGTTTTATATTTAATTTTAATATTTTTATTCTCTCTCTAGTAGTAGAGATGGAAATTTCTGCCTTCTAAGATTCTCAACACATTTTCCAACCACATTTTTGTCAGACCACCAGTGTTCTTACATCTGATGTAGCTTCTGACTGTGCTCTTTATACATTGACCTCTCTGGGATAAATCTGCTGCTCAATATCTGAAATTTGATTGGGAGGGAAAGGGTCCAGCAGCTGGAAAAGCTGCTGGATTTATTCATTCACCTGTTTGGGCTCTAGTACAGGAGCTCAAGTTTGTTCTCTTGAGACAGATAACGTTCCATGGATGAATCCCAGCACCAATGCACAGGGCTTAGGCCATGATAACTGTTTGTAACAAAATAACATGGAATGGGGGTAACTGTAAAACATTTGTTGTATCAAATCCTTGTTTTGAATATTCCAGAACTCGCTGTGTGATTTTTAAACCACTTGTACAGAAAAGCTTTTGTTGAGAACTTGCACAACTGTCCAGGAGGATGTTCAGTTAATCTCTCTCTCTGAGGAGAGATTCTTTTCAGGTACTTTTAACTCTAAATATTGTTTTAACACTGTGTTCTCAACCCTGTTGCAAACTATTTTATGTATGAAGGATGATGCATGTATTTCATGCACTTTTAATTTGCAGAAAAGTCTCGTGGACCTCTCTAGCTCCAAAGCTATGAAGTGATTTTTCTTTTCATGTGAAGAAAGATTTGATGCTTCTGAACTGTGGCACATTAAAACATCTTTGCTCAGAAAAGACCTAAAACTGAATGCTTGTTAGTTGTGACTTCTTTCCCTAAAAAGCTGATTTCTGAGGCTGATTTTGTATTGACAGTGTAGTTGGTTTGAGTTTGTATTTACAGGAATTCCACTTGCAGCAAGTTTCTGTCCTTTCTGATGATCAACAGGATAACATTTCCTCTAGTCCTAGAGGTGAACTTCCACTTTCCTACTGGATTGCCATTAATTTACATTAAATATTAGGTTTTAAGGTCAAGTGTAATTTTAAAGCCTTGAGGGTTCATATTTAGGTGAGAGAGGTAAAGTGGGGGTTTGTATGTTACAATATTTAGTAACTTTGAAAGGATTTTTCCAGTGTGATGAGAGGATTCTCCAGATGGCTCTGGATGCTGTTTGATTTCTTAAAATACATCCTAAACGTTTGGTAAACCAGAAAAACCAGAATAGGGAATTAGGGGGCATTAAAGAGTCTTTTAACATGGAAAGTATTTATCTGTGCTCACTTCAGGTGCTGTAACCTGCCCTAAATCTGCAGCTCAAACAGAATATTCACAACAACTTCACAATTCCCAACACTTTATCCAAAGCAAGAAGCCTCGAGGTGCAGCTTATTTTAAGGAATTTTCAGGATATACTTTTTTTTTTTTTTTACACCGGTTTGCTCCTGAAATTCCCTGTGCTTGGGGAGAAGGGATGAATTTTGGTAGGAAAGCTGAATAAATCTGAATGTCCGGTCCTTTCTCGCTCCTGCCACGGGAGGCCGCCACAGCCCCGAGAATTCCCGATGGATTTCCATAGGGATCCATCATCCACACAGCGATTCCCAGATGGGGATGGGATGGGGAACCCGCAGTGCAGAGCTGCATTAAAAACAAATCCTCATTCGCTCCCAGATGTTGAGTTTTGCCATCGGTTTATTAAACTGGGTTTATGGAAAAGGGGGGAGTTGCTAATTCTAAAATCTGGAATAATGCTGTGGAAAGGAAAATGAGGGATTAGCTGTAGGTGTTGAGTTTTACAGCTCATGGCTTGGTGATTTTTGGGGGCAGGATAAAGCACTGAGAGATGCTGGCTGGTTTCTTGTTGGATCCAAAATAGTGATGCTGCAAATTGTGGGGGGGGAAAAAAACCCCTAATTCTGTTAATGATGGAAAAACCTGAAGGATGCTTCCTCGTGTCTCTAAAAAATTTAGAGTATTCCCATTTTACCAATAAAGAAAAAAGGCAATATCACCTGAGGTATCTTGATTACAAGGCCAGTAACACCTGCTTCAGATAAAATTTGGGAATGCCAAGAAACTGAGATTTTTATCAGATTTAAACACACTTAATTCCCAAGATGTTGAGGCAACACCTCAGTGGGTGATCTGGTATTTTCTCCCCTCCAAAAGTTTCCCCCAGGCAGTGATGCTTTATCAGTTGGGCTTTTCTTGTTTAAATGATAATTAAGGTTTAAACTGATGTCAGACTGAGCAGGGCAAAACAGTAGCTGTGCTGCTCAGGCTCCAAAAAATGAGTGTTTTGCAAATAGTGAAATTAAAAATCCTGTTTAGCTGTTCCGTTGAAAGCTAAGTTGTCAAATATTGTAGAGCTAAAATTCAGATTTTTTTTTTTAAAAAATCAATAGATTTCCTCAAAGCTCAGCCCAGTAAAAGTTTTCATGGTGCTGCTCAAGCTGTGCTTGCAAAGTTTGCAACCAAACTCTTTGTAACCCAGAATCAAATCTGAAAATGGGACTTGAAGCTTTAATAAGTAGCATTTAACCCAAGCAGCATTTTATTTTGCAGAAGTGAGTGAAATGCTACTGATAAAACACTGTTATCCCTAAAAACCTTCCAATTTTTGTAAATCATAGGGGTTAGAATGCAAAGAAGAAATTTTGGGGGCTTTATGGTGATTTTTTAATACAACTTCAAAGCTCTGTAAGCACCCAGATTTCCATGGTGATGCTGAACTTAAAGCAATATAATTCAAATTAATCACCACCCTAAACCAACCTTATTACAACAGAAACCTTTGTGTACATATGTATGTATAAAGAATCTTGATGTGCACCTTGTAAATAATGTATTTTTATTACCAAACTGAAAATTCTGCTGCACAGGTGGAGAGGAAAAAAAGAATTTCACTGCTGTGCAGCAGCCTCTTGATGATGTAAATTTGTTTTGCTGATGGTTTCTTGTGGTTTCTGGGTGATTGAAAGTTCAAGTAAATTCTGTCACCACTTCCTGCTGATAACCTTGTCTAGATCTGTTAAATACAGAGCTTTTAGCACTGAGGGAGAGGGGCTGAAGATCTGGTGTTTGCTCTTTGCTGCTGACTGGGGAAAGAAGGAGGTTATCTAAGAAAAGAAGAAGCTTAAAGTAAGCCTTCAAAGCAAGCTCCTCTTGCAGCTGTCTAAAGATAACGCAGCAATTTTCCTCTTTATTGGGTGTATTTAATAGCTGCTAACTACCCTGGTGCTCGAATCTTTGTTGACAGCGTGTTTAAATTGTACCACGAGTGTACAGGGGGGTGAAAAAAAAAAAAAAAGTCATTTAGTATTTAAAAATCTGCTTGTGGAATTCCTGAAGCAGCTGGCTCAGTAAATGTGATCAGAGGGGTGGGGTTGCCTTGTGTGGAAGGGGAAATAATTTATAGAGCAAGGTAGAATGTTATTTTACCCACAAAAAAGTATCCCAATTAATAGAAATATTGCCTTATTAGTCCATATATTTAACATTTGAACCAGAACATTGCCCTTGCAGTTCCCAGGAATTAGCAATTAAGGAATTCTGCAGTAAAATACCATTAAGAATTTGCTTAAGCAGAGAGTGTTAGAACAAGAATAATCTCATAATGCAAATATGTTTCAGCCCATAAGCTGTAGAACTTTAATCCTTGGGTGTGAGAAATGGACAGATAGAAAATATTCATTAAATATTTTTAATATTGGAAGTGTCCCTGCCCATGGCAGAGGGGTTGGAATGGGGATGGGCTTTCAAGTCCCTTCCACTCCAAACCATTCTGGGAGTATTAAACCTGTACTTTATACACTGAATTATTGTTATTAGCACTCAAAGGCTGAGCTGGGAATAAAAACGTGCAGGGAGAAGCCTTCAAATTACCTCGGCCTGAGCTGCTGGGTGCTCGTGTCTTAATTACAGAGCTTTGAGGGGATGGCATTTAATTGGGGTTTGCTGTGTGTGTGCTCGGGCTGGGTGAGCACATCTGCACATGTTTGGGTACAAAATTGCTGAGATCTCTGCTGGAAAAATTTATGGCAAGGGCTGGGATGGAGATTTCCAGGAGAAATACGGAATAAACTCATTTTTGTAATTAGCTCTGTGGTGTGTTGGAGAAGGTGGGTTAATACTGGTGGATTTGGGGGTTAATATTGGTGAATTTTGGGGTTAGCATGTGTGGATTTGGGGGTTAATTTTGGTGAATTTTGGATTAATACTGCTGGATTTGGGGG
>VZRV01000511.1:16881-60886 GCA_013398115.1 Falcunculus frontatus | reverse complement strand
TCCATCCCTCCATCCCTCCATCCCTCCATCCCTCCATCCCTCCATCCCTCCATCCCTCCATCCCTCCATCCCTCCATCCCTCCATCCCTCCCCTTTTTCCCAAAACCATGAAATGCTTCCTCGCCACGCAGGAAGAGATGAAATCACTTGCTAGGAGATATCCAGAGGAGGAAAAAGGGTTAAATATCATTATTTGTGTCATAATTGTGTCTATGCAGCTGATAAAAGTAAGTGCAGAAGGCTCCTGTTCCACATTTTATCACATTCTTTTCTACTTGCAGGGTTTGGAGGATGAGCTAAGGGAGTGCAGGTGTTAGAGAAGGACACTCAGGGATCAGTTGGTGCTGCTGAGCTCCTTGCAGTGTCACCTTAGCCAGGGTTTGAAATTGGTGCATTTCAGAAACTCGATGCTGAAGGAGTGAAGCACATTGTGTTCACCCATCTGCTATTTCAACTCCTTTCTTGGCTTTCCCTTGTGTTCCCTGTTTAAATTCAGGATGCTCATCCTTCCTCCCAGACCTTCCACAAGGTACATCCCACCCTCCCACCTTCAGACGATCTGGTTCCTCTTTCCCAGAGCTGAGGATCTCCAGAACTGCCCCAAACCAGGATTTTTTTGTCGCCATCAGAGTAGAAAATGTTCCTTTACCAGTGCCAGGTGTCCCTGAGGGTCCAACACCTGACACTCTCATAACTTGTATTCCATAGGGAAGCAGAACTGGGCATCAAACCCAGACTCCAATTAGAGACCAGCCTTCCTCCTTCAAGCTGCAGTAAGGAATATTAAGGCAGTTTTTGTCAAGAAAACCCTGGTAAGTGGCTGTACTTAGCTTGAGAATTTTCTTAGAATCCTGCTCAGAGCCTGGAGCAACCCAGGCTGCCACAGCTTAGACACAGAAAACTCTCCAAACCCAACTCCTCTTGTGCTTTCCTTGCACTGGCAATCAGCACATCTCAAACTCTTTCTTTATTAATGAGAAGAGACCCACCAAGGAAGAAAGGTTGGGTTTCCAATTAGCTGGATTATTTCAGAGCTGCGGCAAGCAGCTTTCTATAGCATTTGCTATGTTCTAATAAGTATTTCACGGGCTGACGTTTATCTTTAAAATTGAATAACCCCTAAAACAAACTCTCAGACCCAACAAACCTGTTGTTTGTCCTGCCACAATGAACATTTGCATTTGAGCTGCATTGCAAATAGATTTTATTCAAAATTAGACTTGTGTGTGATGGTTTTGTTCTCTGGCATACGGACTTGTACACGCAGTGGCCTTGTCTGGCGAGTGCTTGGCACAGACTTCCTCCCTTTTTTTGTGTTTCCTGAATTGCTGACAGCTTCGTGTGGAAAGTGGGTGTTGGACACCCACAGGTGGAGGGTGAATTCTGAACCAAGAAGTTGTCCAAATGGCAAAATGTGTGTCGTGATTTTTCCATCAGGAAGCTGATATCTGCTCAAAACTCAGCAGGATGAAGCAGGACAGCCCAACACACCCAGTGCAGGCAAGCAGAGCATTCAGCTGATTCTCTCACTGATAACACACAATAAATGATGTTGAAAGCTTTTTCTTTAGAATCCCTTCCTTTTTGTCTAAACCAGCTTTCTGACTTGTGAATTAATAGGCACAAATTTCTCTTCCATTGAATCAAGTGAGTCTCATCCCAGAGATAAATTTCTCTTGAATGAGAAAAGAAAAATAATGGATGATGTTGCTGGTGACAGATACTCATCTCTCTGACAGTACTGGGCATGATGATAAAGTGAACAAACCTTCTTTTGTTCTGTTTTAAAGTGAGTGGAATGACTCCACTGATGCCCACTGCCTGTGATGCTGATGAACATGAACTCATCATTCTGAAAACCAGAGGCACAGCCCAAATTCATCCTCATGCTTTTGTTCTGCAGCAGAACAAATGCACTGTTAGCTGGTAATTGTCTCTTAATTCAAATGTAGTTGTCATTAGGACATGAAAAATCCAAGGGGTTGGGTTTTGCATTGCTGGGAGCCACTGAATACATTTCAAAATGATATTTAAGACAGAAATTAGTCCTTACAAGCTGCTGGCTGTGTTTATGGGATGTCAGAATGCATTTCCTATAGGTTTTTCCTCCTCTCCCACACTTAGATGAGGACAGAGCTCTTGGTAGACAATGCACATGTGATCAGACTGTGTGAAAGTGGTGTCTTGATAAATTATAGCTGCCATAGCTGAGCTTATCTGAAGTTTTTATTCAAGGCATTTTCTTAGCAAGGCTTCCCACCAAGATCTTGGCTCACAAATCTTTATTCTCTGCCCTGCCTGAAGCAGAGAGATCGAGTTTGCCTTCTCAGCACAGCCCTGAGAACAGGAATTGCAGTTCCTCTGATACCATCTCGCCTGAATATTTTTTTTTTGCCTGCTTTTAAAAGGTCAAATGCTTTTTGCTGACGTTCAGTGTGTTATGAGGTCAAATAAATGAATGCTCCTGAAATGCTTTTGCAGAAAGCTGTGTGCAGCAGATAATTCCTGTGTGTGTTCATTGCTCTGTCAGATAAATGCAGCTGTAGTATTTCCTGCTTTATTCATTGTTCCGGAGCATTGATGCTTAGCAGGCCTGGACAGAGGGGTCAGCAAACAACAAATTAAGGGATTGCTGTGATATTATTCTAGTTGGGGTTTATTTATCTCTCCACTGGGCTCTGGGGGTGCCTGTGGATTACCTTCTCCAGCTGATCAGGACAGGAAAGTTTGGCATGACAGGGTGAAAGTGGCAAAAGTGGTGATTGATGATTTTACTGATCCACGCTGAAGTGAAGGAGAGAGGGGATTGCACCATTTCATTACAAATCATTCAAGTTTAAGGTTTAGACACAGTCTGGATTCTCATTCAGGAATCAAGTGAAATGATTGCCAGTCCTTCCTCATCCTTTTCTCCAGATCTGTCTGAGGGAATCTGTCTCCTTGGGATGCAGTTGCATTTGGCCTCAGGAAGGGCACACTTGGTCTCCTGCTTCCCTGCACTTGGATGCTCACAGATTCCAGGTTCTGAGATCCCTTAGGGCTGGCATAAAACACATTGGCTGCTCAATCAGGGCCTTGGAATTTGGGGGTGGTTTTGGATCAGCTGAAAATGAGGATTCTGCTTTGGTTCACATCTGGTTTCTGCCCTGCTGCAAATTTAGGGTGCAGTCCTTGAGTGCTTCTCACCTTGGATGGGAAAACAATGCTGACTAATGCAGAACTCAGTTCTGACAAAATTCTGGTGCACACAGAGAACTGGGGCAGGATGCAGGTAAAGACTGATTTATCTTCCTTTTCTGATGAGCTTAAAAAGCAAATCTTGCTGAAATCCAGAGCTGCAGCTGTGGAGCAAACAGTGCCCAGCCCTTAGCAACTGGCCAGGTAAATTCCTGGCAAGACCCCCTTTTGGATTTGACACGAGGGGGGTGAGTTCCTAAAAAGCTGGGAAATGAACCCTTCTGTGTCAGGATGGGTCCTGCTTAGCTGTGGCTGTAACTTGAATTGGAAAAGGTTAATCTGATTAGTTGGTGTTTGCAAAAAGCTCTAGGAATGAGCACTGCTGTGGAAGTGCTGACTGTTATGATCATGATAGATATGCTTTATCAGCAGTTTGCCTGATGAGCAAGATGCTTTTTTTCCCATTTGATTGTGAGGGAGCTGCCTCTCGGAGAGCAGAAGAAAAATATTTCAGAAAAAAAAGGGGGAAAAAATGGGTACGCTGTTGTTTTACTGGATTCTGCATCCTGTTGAGCACTCTGTGTGTGGTCATGGTCCCTCTGGTACCTGCAGGGAGCTGCAAGACGAGGGAGAGGGACTATTTATAGGAACAGAGAGTGACAGGACAAGGGAAATGGCTTCACACTGACAGAGAGGAGGTTTAGGGTAGGTATCACCAAAAAATGCTTTCCTGTGAGGGTGGCGAGGCTTGGCTGAGAAGCTGTGGCTGCCCCATCCTTGGAAGTGTCCAAGGCCAGGTTGGACAGAGCTCTGAACACCCTGGGACAGTGAAAAGTGTCCCTGCCCATGGCTTGGATACCTTGAATCTGCTCTGTCAACCATGACAAGGCTTGGGGAAAGTGTTGGAGGCAGGGTTTTCATGGATGCCTAAGATGTTATTCCTTGTTTTCTTCGTTTTGGGGATGGGTGGTGGTGGCAGTGGGGAAGTTGGTGTTGTTCCACGTTTGATACACAAAGTGCAGGCTCAGAAACTGAGCAGAATCACATGTTTTATGGAAAGGAAAATCCTCCTGGGAGGAGCAGCCAGAGTTCATGATTAATTTGTAGAGCGTGCATGCACGCCATGGGTCTGGGAGGGAGGGGAGCTGCTTCCTTTATGCCTCTCCATCCTCAAAAGGAACACTTGTAGCTGGCAAGACTTTTATAGGTGTGGGATCTGAAAACTCCATTTTTGCCAACAAAAAGAGACCCAGACTTGAGCTGCCTCGCAGGTGCTGTCAGATGATGTCAGAGTGTGAAATGGTGTTTCCATCCTGAATAGGGTTTTTAACTGTCTCTTGCTATCACGAGCAGTCTTCAGAGGCTGTGCCTTGCTTTGGCTGCTGTCAGATGTTCAGATAAAAAAAAAATAAAATACTGGAGTGCAGTTTATAGAGTAGCTTCTACCATCAGAGCTTGCAGTGAGTTATAAAGGAGAGCGTAACGAAGGAATCGTGCATTTCCCATGTGGAAAGTAGGGCAGAACGGAGAGAAAAACTGGTTTGGTGACTCATATCCTTACCTGATGGCTCAGAAAACCCAGGTCCAGCTCCCAGTTTTCCCATGGCCTTCTGGGGTGTCACAGCAATGAGTCAGACAGGGGACAGCAGGGAAAGTCTTTGGCCTCTGCTGCTCACTTTCTCCCTGGTTGGCAGAGCCTGGGGTGGTGCCGAGTTCCCTGGAGGGGTTTGGGAGACTTGATGGAAATCATCCCAGCATCTTCACACCTCTGCAGTCATTTCCAGAGCCATTAAGTGCTGGAAGAATGGATGGAGATAACAGCAGGGAGGTGTAAGGGCAGCCAGCAAGTGAATAAATCTCTGTCCTACTGATCTAATCCCCAGGCATCACTCCTGTCTCCTGCTCCGGATCAAACCCTAAATCCCCCCTCGGGCTGGGACAGCGCCGTCACCTCTGTGAGCTGAATGTTCTGCTTTTCCTCCCCACAGGTTTGTGTGAAATCCTTGCTTCCTGTGCCCAAATCTCTTCCTCTGGAGCATCACCAGCGTGTGGAGCCTGCCCCACACACCCATCCCCTGCCAAACCACGGCCTTTACCTGCGTGTTCCGGTGTTTCCCGTGCGACCCGTCCTGCGGGAGCGCCTCCTGGGCCACCCCGGAGTTCAGCCAGCGTTCAGTGGCTCCAATGGTGAAGATGACAAGGTCCAAGACTTTCCAGGCATATCTGCCTTCGTGCCACAGGACCTACAGCTGCATCCACTGCAGGGCCCACCTGGCCAACCACGATGAGCTCATTTCCAAGGTAGGTGCTCCCCGGAGCGGACGGTTCGCTCACGTCGCAGATCGGTGCCTGTGGAAGTGCTTGGCCTTACCCCAGCTGCCTTTTTCCTTGGAAAACGGGCTCTCAGCCCAAAGGATCTATTTGGGAGCTGCTGGTTTTATTTTAACTGATTGTGATCTTCACCATCCTCACGAGTTGCTGTGGAGGGGTTGGTGGTGATCTCTTCATTCTTGTGACCAGGGAATGGCTGGAGCTGCGTCAGGGGAGGTTTAGGTTGGATATCAGGAAAATGTTTTTCACCCAGAGGGTGGTTGAGCACTGGAAAGAGGCTCCCCAGGGTTTGGTCACAGCACCAAGTCTGTCTGAATTCCAGAAGCATTTGGACAAAGCTCTCAGGCACGGGGTGGGATTGTTGGGGTGTCCTGTGCAGGAATTGGACTCTGATCCTGGTGGGTCCCTTCCAACTCTTGAGGGGTGTTAGGATAAGTTAAACTAAAAGCTCTCAGAGCCCAGTAAGTGTTTTGGTGCAGAAGGAGCAGGCCAGTAAGAGAAGCTTGTTCTGAAGTGGGAAAACGAAATTTTTCCCAGTGTCTGCTGGAGCCTGCAGTGCCTGGCTGTGGTCAGGCATTGAGTTCCCAGGTCTCGGCTGCCTTGGAATAACTGTTCTGTGAAGTTTATTCAGCTTATAAAATCTGTGTTCAGAAAAAACAGGCACAGCCTGAGATTTATGAGCTGAGCTGAGTGGAAATGGTGCTGTGAGCTCTGTCTGTGCAGCTTAAACAGTTCAGCTTCTTGGAGCAGCCTGGAAAGGCTGGGATCACCAGGGACAGAGGTGCTGTGCCCATTGGAAAGGGGTTTGAAGTGTAAATGAAGCAGCATCTGTGCCCTGGGGGTGAAATACCTTCACCTTTTGGGGCAGCTGGGTGACTCCAAGCTCCTGTGCCCAGTTGAAATGAAGCAGTGACTCCCTGGATTTTCATTTGGTACCCTGGATTTAGTGTGAGGACACAGAAGGTGCTTTACTGGATGAGGAAAGAAGCTTGTTTTACTTGCTGTTTTTACAGTAGATTAGAGTCTGTGCTCTGCTTTTTTTTTTTTTCTCGACACAGCTGGTCCCCAGCCAGGGAAAAACAAGGCTGTACATTCCCAGTGCTTTCACCTTTGATGCTTCCTTCCCCTCCTTGTTCCATGTCCATGCTCCAATGCAGCCAGCTTTGCAGGTTAAGTAGCTTCCAGCAGGGCAATGCCAGTGCTGCCAACTGCTTGGAATTTGAGCTTCTAGCCCAAGGCAGGCAGAAACTGCCCAGGAGTGCTGACTGCTAGAATATGGACAGGAGAGGGAAAGGAGGAAAGCACAATGTGACTTTGCGACATGTTAACTCCACTGTGCTGTGGGATCTACTCCTTCTAAAAGTTCATCCTAGACCAAGGTGTAAATTAATAGTTGGGACCACATCGCTGGTGGAGCCACTAGCAGGTCATGGAATTTGAATGTAAAGGGTTTGGGGTTTCAGGGTTTGTTTCTCAGGGTTGTAAACATGAATAAAAACACATTCTCTGTATAATTGGAAACCTTATAAAAGCAGTTGTGCAATCGTGGCTTGTACAAGTGGCTGTTTGACAGAACACAAGGGCAGTCCCTGCCTCAAGGGGCTTCCAAAATGTGGAGGAACTTTCCCAGGCAAACTTAAATAGTTGCCTTTTTATCTGTTTGAGTTCAGTTTGCAGAAGGCCTGGGGGAGATGTTTCAGTTCTTTCATCGCAGCCTTACAGTCACATCCCTGAACCAGGCACTGCAGTTGCTGTCTTGTTTTCCATATGAAAACGTGGCAGAGGAAAAGGGAGGAACGAGGATGGAAAAGGGAGGAATGAGGATGGAAAAGGGAGGAATGAGGATGGAAAAGGGAGTGGGAGATTCTGCAAACAGGAGCCTTTCTCAGGCTGTGGTGCAGCTCATCCTGAACCTGACTGGTGCCACTCGGATCCAAACAGCCCAAATGGCACCATCCTTGGAAACATTCCCTAGAAAACAGGCTTTTGTGGAACAGCAGGATGTTGATCTGCCTCCATGAAATTAATTCCTCTTCTCTTTTTGCCCCGAGCTGTGCAGAGACCACACGAGAGCTGGGCTGTTCTGCACTCCAGGAGCTTTTAGCTCCTTTGGATGCACACAAGTTGCAGCACTGGCTCGAGCTGTTGGATGAAACACAAGCTGGAGCTGAATCCCTGGACTGTTCTGTGTCAGTCCATACTTTCATTTCCTCTCCATCTCCCAAGTTTCCCCTCCCAGCCCTTCAGCACCACTGTTAACTTAACTCTGGCTTCAAAGTGTCTTGCCAGGGCTAGGTATCCAAAACTCTTGGACAAATATGCCTTGGCAGGGCAGTCTTTGCTCCCTTCTCTACTTCAGGAAAAGCTTGTGCTTTAAAAGGGGGAGAAGGTTTCTCAATAAACCCTTGCTATTTAAAGAAAACAATCGATGCTGAGGCTTTTAAGAAAATCCAAAGCTGTTACATGAAGCCAGTTACCAAAATGTTGCTCACTTGGCCTTTTATCTCCTGCAGCCTGAGGGAGAAAGTGGTTTAGTGTGTCTGATTTGGAACAAGATCTAAATTGTAGCTTGGACTGTCTGGCCAAGAAAGGCCTTATTGACTTAGGAAATATTAAGGTGATCAGATAAATTGGGTGGAGTGAGTAGTTTTCCTTTCTGTGTTCCTTTGGTGTCTGGGTTAGCATGAGTGGAGGTTCTTGTTCCCTTGGAGCAATGCATCATTTAAAAGGCTGTGCCAAATTTAGTACATACTCTTGTTTCATTGCTTTTTCCAGTGCTTAAGTGGGCTGAGACTTTGGGAACTCAACCCTGCCTTGCAACAGATTCCCGTGTGACCTTGAGGAAGTCACTGGATATCTTTGTTCTTCCTTTTCCCCACCTGAAATGCTGCTGCTTTGTCCAGTCTGCTTGGAAGATTTTGGAGCAGGTCCTGTCTGCTCCTTCAAATTAGTACAGGGTGTCCCAATCCTCTTTGATTTTAATGTAGAAACAAAATCACCGTGCCAGGCAACTGTACTTAAAAAGCACATTTCAATGCCAAAAAATAAGTGAAAGGTACTTCTTGTTACAGGCAAAACATCCCATGGTTTTTAGACTGTTTAAGAAAAATATATATTCCATAATCAATGTCTCCAGGAAGGAGACACTGGAGTTTTTCTTTTGCATCATTTTCTAGTGGGGCCTCAGGGAGCAGCCAACAAAACAGACATTTAACAAGGTAAAGTTAAACAAATTTCTCAAACTGGTAGGGGTGGTGCTGATTTCTACCTCCTCTGTGCCATTCCAACTCTTTGTCAGCCTTTTCTGTTTGAATCCACGTGTTCTTGGTGCCCTTAAAGGAGGATGGGAACAAAAGCAGAAAGATCCAGGCCAAAGATGCCACTGGAGTGTCTTGGGTGCTGATTTTTTGTGCTATGTGAGCAGTAATTCAGCAGAAATGTCCCTGATTATGGAAATATGTGGAGAATGTCTTGTGGGCGTCCTGCAGTTTCTTTTTTTTTTTCCACGAATTGCTGTGATCCAACTGCTAAACATTATGCAGTGATGTATCCTCTGAAGTTAGCCCGAGGCTTGCTGGGGAAGTTTAAATGTTTCCCTTTGATGTCTGCATGGAACCTCACTGAACATGAATGGGAAATTCTTCAGCACAAAAGGCTGCAGCTCCTCCAGCACTGAGAATTTAGGAAAAATAGAGGACTCCTGTGTGCCTGACTTTCTCATTTGGGGTTGGGTTGTTAATGAGGGAGCACTTTAGAAGCTCTTTTTGATCTTCTCAGTCGGGAGTTGGGAGGTTTATCAGGAAAATTCCTTCCCAGTCCTTGTGGCCTCTCTCTTCCCTGGCTGCTGGAGGCTGAGCCTGGTGGTTCAGCAGCTCTTGGTGAGATTTATGGCTCGCTGAAAGCTTCAAACTTTGCTCCATGTTGCAACTGGAGGATCTGAAAAGGATTTGAAGCTTTGGTGCTTCCAGAGAACTCTTGGAGGAATTCAGCTGCTTGGGAGCATTTGATGCACCACATACAGCTGAAAGGAGCAGCAGTTGTTGGGTTTTTTGGTTTGGCTCTTTGCTTTTTTTTCTTTCATGTGGACAAGGCAGTGTTTAATGTTCTTTAGGACTTCTCAGGGACCAGCTGATATTTGTAGTTCAGTTCACTTTGAATATCTGAAGTTATTTGCTGGGTAGGGGGCAACATGCACAGAAGGTAGAAGAATAATCTTAAAATTACAACGTGGTAATCTTTAACCTAATGGAAAAAGAGACATTTTATAAGTGTCCAAGACAAGTCTGTTGAAAATCCTGCATTTCCATCATAGGAAAAAACAGCGTATGAGGTGAGATGGGTATTCCCTTCTCAAGGGTAAAGTTCTTATTTTTCATCACACCGGTTTTATTCTTGCTTTAAAGTAGATCTTGTTCCTTCCCAAATATGAATTTAAGTTCCCAGCTCCACAGTTAATGAACTCTTAAGGCCAGGAGGAGCCATCACATCATCACACCTGACCTCCTCTGGAGCATGGGCCAGTGGATTTCCCCAGGATGGCAGCAATTCTTTCAGGAAAAGCATTTAGTCTCCATTTGAAGACTTCAAGAGGGAAAATTCACTGCTCCCTTTGGTCATTTTTTTCCAGTGCTTAATCATCCTTACTATTAAAAATCAGAGACTTTGAATTTAGATTTGTCTGACTTGTGCTTCCCGTCACTGGCCATTATTTTATTTCTTTTGCTAATAAAATACATCTCTAGTCCCTACTCTTCTCCCTGTAAAAGGTCTGCAGTAACCAAAGTCACACTTGATCACTTTCTGGACAGACTAAACAAATTCAGCTCTTTCATGGTGCAGTTTGATTTTTTTTTTTTCCCCCAGTTCCGTATAATTTTTGTGTTGTTCTCTTCTACATTTTTAGCATTTCAGTATCTTTTTTAGGGATGGAAACAGGGCAGGTCTCATTGTTGCAGCCTCACACTCTGGCAGCAGCATCTTTTCATAATTGTATCAGTCTCACTGGCTCAGCACTGCACAGAAATCTTCTGTTCCTTTATTTGCTGTGAGCTCTTCGTGCACCAAATTTATCAATTTTATGCACATTTCTAGAAGCTGTCCAGTAGCTTTTGGATCCTGATTTCCAGCTCTTGTTCCCTAATGAATTTGCCACTTCCAGGCATTATTCAGAGCTTGCTCTTAATTGCAAATATTAGAGTTCGAGCAGTAAATGATAAACAACAAAGCAGCTCCGGGAGAAGTCATTAAGAGTTTTTTAGCTTCCCATTTCACTGCTGTGAACGTGAGAGGGGAGGCACCTTGTAATTCTTGGCTTCCATGAAGTTTAAAATTAAATGCAGGTCGAGAGGATTTCAATCTTCGGCAGAACAATGTGTCATCAAAGCTGTTCAATGGGCCTTTTCCTTCAGCGTTTCAGCAGGAGATGAAGCCTTGATTAGACTTTTCCAGACAAATCCATCCCCAGAAAACCCTTTCCAGGCAGGTTGGTGTTTGCAGAGAGCAGGGCAGAGGGGTCTGAGGTTGTTATTTGAGTCTCTGAGCTCTGTGTTCAAACAACAAGTGCCCTTTGCAGGAAAAAGTCAGGATGTGAAATCCGAGCTGGGTAATGAGAATTTGTAGCTCCCATTCCATAATGCAGCCACCTAAATTAGATCCTTCTGTCCTGTGGAATTGCTTCCTCTGGGCTTTACCCTGCAAGTGACTGTGTTCCCTCAGATCCTGCTGTCCATAATGGGATTGAAAAGAGTCAGGATCAGGCCTTTTATTTAGTCGGGATGTGGTTGTTTAATAGAACAAGCCCAAGGTAATTTGTACCTCCTTGCATAATTGTGTTTATACAGCAATTAACCGCTGTGCGATTGTAAAAATATTTCATTCTGTTCCAAAAAAGAAGGGGAAAGGCAATAAATCACAAGAGTTTAGAATTCCCTGTCAAGGAGGAGGAACAGGGTAAAAATGGATTTTTCTAATCCATCACTTTCTTCATGGAAACAGCTCTCCTTTCATCTGCTGCTTCCTCTGCCTTAGAATTGATGACCTGGGCATAAATAAAATATTGTTCCCATTTATTATCCAGGGAGCTGCCAGGGACGAAGGACAGTTGAATCATCAAGGGTTTTGCTGCAACTGCTGCAAATCCTGAACAACTGGAGCTCGGAGCTGCTGAGGTCTGAGCCCTCCTGGGGCTTTCAGCTGGAAAAGGAGGGAATTCCAGCAGGCTCCAAGGCTTGCTCCTGGGAGGAGCTGCCCTGGGAATTTCCCTTGCAGGTGTGTGGTTTTAATCTGATTTATCCATGTAAGAGCAGCCCAGGAACAACACAGAGCTCTGGTTTAATCTATAATTTAATCACCCCCACAAATATGGGGGCAGTGCAGGGGGGCTTTTCCCACCCACTGCCTTTGGGGAGAAGACCCTGAGGAGTCTCTGATGATAATTCCTATTTTAGAGTAGCAGGAAACGCTGTCAGAGGGCTTCACATCTGCTTTAGGGGAGCTGCTGTGTCTGACAGGCAGCAGCACATCCCTGTAGGAGTCTGGAGGATCCCTGTAGGAGCCTGCCCTCCCTGGAGCAGCATCTGCAGTTTTCCTCATCCAGCAGGACTGGAATGGGCAAGGATTGAAGCTCAAAGCAGACAAGGAAACTCCACCCAGAGTCTCCTCTCTTAAAATGCACAATGGGAATGACAACTGTTAGGATAAGTAGCAATAACAAAGGTAGAAACTGAGGCTGAACACCTGGAATTGGGGAGATTTCCAGTGATCCCTTGCAGCAGTGATTGCCCTGGAAAAAATGAGTTAAAATCTGATTGAATTGGAGTATCTCAAATAAAAACACCTGGATTCCAGCTCAGCTCTGAGGACACATCCACAGTAATAAAGTAGATTTCAGTGCCAAAACTTGTTTTGACAAGAGACAAACAGTGAGAATTTAGATGATGGATTAATAAATGAAGGATAACTTGAAATTCTCAGCAATGAGGTGTTTGGAGGCTTCATCTCCCTGCCATGGATCTTCCCCAGGGACACAGGGGAGCTGCTGCCCTGGACAGATCTGCTTTTGCTGAGAAGCAAGTCTGCCCTCACTGTCAGCATTGCTGCTATTATGGGCTGCATTAATGGCAAACACTCACTATTATGCTGCTAATTAAATAACTCATTGCATTAGCAGTTTCCATCTTCCATCCCAGCTCTGTGTTTATCTCCAAAACCCATGCAGCAGCAATAATTAATGTGGAAATAAAGGGCTTTATTCTCTCTCTGCCGCTGCTTTTTAAAATGACTGCATTGGTGGATGCTTTGAGCCTTTACAGGAAAACAGCAGCACTCAAAAGTGGGGGAGAAAACCCACAGCAAAAATCACATTTTTCATCCCCGTGTACCCAGAAAGGGCTTCGTTGTCACCTTCTGTAGTTTTTCACAGTAAATACCAAAATTCTCTTCTGCATGCCACGTGTAAATGGCTGTCACTGGTGACTGCAGTGCCAGAGGTGCCAAATTTATCTCAACTCCCATCTCTGGGAATGCTGGTGCCTGTTGGGAATGAGGCCATGGAAGTGCAAGGATCAGGGTTATCCAGTGCCCCTGCTCTCCTGGGATTCATAATCACACACATCTCTCTGCCTGGGCTGCAGAGAACAGGGATCTGCCTCCTGGAGCTGCTCTGCTTTTTTCTGCCCCTAAATAAATTGGAGTAATTGCTTTTAAAAGTAAACACTCCATCTGCTCTTTCTCCCCACAGTATTTCCATCCTTTTTCATCTTAAAATCAAGTTTTGAAGCACAACAGCAGCAGCAACCAGAGACTGTGGAAATCACAAGAGAAGCCCCAAAATATTGTGAAGTTTTATAGAAGTAATAAATTTGATGTATTTCTTTTATTTGCCTTCAGTAGTTTGCGCCCTTAGCATTCACATTTTGAAATTTCTCTTTGAAGTCTGTGAGCTGGAAACTCATTTAAAAATAAATAAGAACAGAGTCCAGGAGCCCAGGGCTTCAGAAAGGAGAGGGAATAGCACAGGGCTTGTGATAACACGAGGAGAATTCAGTGTTGTGATTGAAGTGAGTCAGGACAGCCTGGCCAGGCACGTGAGGTACAAGGGGACAGAGCAGTTTGCAACTATTTTGTGAATTTTGACATTTTTATAGAGTTTGGCTCAGGATTTAGCTGAGCAGAGCAGTGTCTTAATCTGTGTTAGAAATCCAAGTGCTCAAGGAAAAGCCACCCCCTCGATTTTAGGCAATTTGTATTTCCCTGAGTGTTGCTCTTCATTAATTGCAGAGCCTCAGAAGAGATTTCTCTCTCTCCCTTCTGCCCCTGCAATATAAAATTTCCCCTTTGAGAGAAATCCCCTGCCCTGCCCTCTGGGTATGGATTAATAACTGGGAATGTGCCCCTGGATCCTGACCTATTGAAATCCATTCATGAAGCCCCATGTGCCTGTTGGTTTTCCATCTTCCTGGGCAGCAGTGACATTCCAGGGATAAAGCTGGATGCCCACTGTGGTTGATGATACAGAATCTTGTGAAAATGAGGATTTTTCTTGGCTCCAGCTCCCAGAAACGTGAGAGGATGAGAGAATCTCCCTTTGAAAACCAAACCGAACTGAACCAAAAAAAGTTGTTATTGAAAAGAATTTAAAAATGAACTATTCCTTAATTTTGCCTGAGGATTTTAAAGATCAGGAGCTGTTGTATGGCAATGGAACACTGAGATTTTGGAGCACAAGAATTCTTGTAGGTTGGAGTAGGGCTAGGGCTTGGATCAACACCTGGGAGGCAGAGTAAAAATTTGCAATGGTATCTCCCATCAGAATAAAACCAGACAAAAAGCCTTTCATCTGTGCACCTTCCTGCTCACAGGCTGCGTAACCTGAGCCACAAAATCCCTGTGAGCTGCTGGGATGGAGCTGTTCAAGGATGGAATGCAGCAGATCCTGGTTATTCCCTGTGTTTTTGCACAGCAACACGAACTGCAGGGGAATAAAGGCCGTGCTGAATTAATTGAATTATTTCAGAGATGAGTTTGGTCTGCTAATTCCGTATCGACTTTGGGCTTTAAATAGCATTAAGGACCCGTGTTAAAACTCAATTAAAACTCAGGAATGCAGCTGGAAACGGGGTAAGGTCACATCTGTGCACGAGGTGGAATAATGGAACCTGTTCCCTTGACCATGGGTCTGTGTCTCGTGTAATGGGAGCAAAATTGAATCTCTTTTTAATCTGATTGTGGCCTGCCCCTTGTGTGAGGGAGAACAGGGTGGAATTAATGAACCCTGAGGAGGTCTCTGTGTGGATACAGGGACTGAGTAATTGAACTCCTGCTCCCATGGGAAATGCCAGAGTGTGATGGTTGGAATGGCTGGTGCAGGAATGTGCAGCAGGAATTTTCACAGTTTGATTTTCCAGTTTTCTCCCTGCTGCTCGGTGACTCACAAGGAAACTCCTCACGGAGCCGTCGTACACCTGGTGCTGTTACACGAAGTGCTCCCTCTAAACACATCCCAGGGCTGATCTTTTTAATAAAAACAAATCAAATCGGGCTTGAAAGGTGCCATTAAGGCCAAGCTTTGTGTGGGATGTGGGAAAGCAGCAGGTAGGAATTGGGATTAAGTGCGTGAGCATGAGGAAACCTGGGGTTTGGGGCAACATCTTGGTACTCAGACTTGTGTCAAGTTGGATTGACACCACGTTTTGGCTTACTTAAAGGTCTCCTCTCCCTGTTCAAGCTGTATTTTATGAGAACATCTCATCCTTGGATGTTTAAGGGTTAAACCAGCAGCGAGAATGGATAAATCTGACAGTGTTGTGCTGTGGCTGGAGTAACTCAGACCCAAAAGTTGGGAAATCGGTGATCCCAGATCTCTCTGGAGAGGTCCTTGGGTGGATTTCTCGAGGGTTTGTGACATCCCTTCTCTCACTGCACCACTGCCCCAGTGGGGATATCACAGGGAACGTGTCCTTTTTGGAAAATCCTGGTTCCTGTGCTGTTTTGGCTCCTCCTGACGCTGCCGTTCCGCATTGCCCAGGACGTGCCACGGTTGTGATTCTCCAGGGTGGCTTTGGGCCCTCAGTTCCATTTGCATCCCTGCAGTGGGAATTATTTCAGGAGCAGAGCGTGAAGGGGCACACGCTGTTCCCTTTCCCTCTTGGACCTCTTTGGGACCAGTTGCCTTTTCATTTCTGTTTTATTGGATTGTTAAAAGGCTGCCAGCTGGATATAGGTAAGTGGGGGTTTTCTCTGCTGCAGTCTGCAGGGAACAAGCATCACTGTGGAGCCATTTAGTCCTGGCAACTGCTTCCTCTTTTTCCAGATGATTCCAGCAGCTCTTTTTGTGTTTAGCCTATTGTCAAATACCATCACAAAGACTTGGGGTATTAATCCTGTCATCTGCTCAGAGAGTGGAACTGCTGAGTGGGCTGTGCTGTGAATGAGGAGCTGGAGGTGCAGGGGGAAGCGGGGACGGTGTTTTCAGAGTTTGTGCCTTTCCCTGGGATGTCAGAATTCCCTCCTGTGTCACCAGAGAGGGGAATGTGCCAGAGCAAAGGTCTGGAGATGGAACAGGGGTGGAGGGGCTCAGCCCTGCTCTGCGTGGCTCTGCCAAGGGGAGCCTGCGCCGTGCTCTGAGCTGGGGGTTCAACACTTTGGGCTGAGAGCAGGATCTAAAAATGGACTCACCCAAACCAACAGCTCCCAAGGTCGTGGCTGCTGAATAAAGCAGGATTTGTGGTCCTGCAGGCTGGGTCCATCCCTGGTGAGCAGGATGTGTCTGCCCCAGAGGAGCTGGATCTGGATGTGGGTCCCGCTTGCTCCTGCAGCAGGGCTGGGTGAGCAACGTCTGTGAAACCCCAAATCCTTCTCTGCACACTCAGTCTCTCACCAGAGCTGCAGTTCTGCTCTCTGCCTCTCTGAGCAGAGCATTTAGAGATCTCCCTGCTCCACAGGCCTTGTGTCTGCCCCACACTGTGGCCAGGAAGCACTCCCTGGGATTGTCCTTTAACTGGATAATGGTAAAGAGGGAAGAGCCATTTCCCCCAAACCCACCCCAACCCCTGCAAAACATTTGTTTTTTTAAAACAACGATTTCACAGCTCTAATTTGAGTTCAGCACAGCTGAGGGGCCATAACGAGTGGCTGCAAATTGGGTGGCAGGAGCTTCTTAGACCAGAGCAGCTGCCAAAGCATCTTAACATGGAGTTTCTGCCTTGAGGAGCTTGACAGGCAAGGATCTGCTCCAAACTGCTGACTCCAGGCTCGTGCCTTCCCACCTGGATACTCCAATCAGCACTCCTCAGGCCCTGCAGCTTTTGGATGCCTCTCTTCTGAGCAGCCAAGAGTGGGGAAGGTTCCTGAGCTGAGTGTCAGGAAGAATGAGCTGTTGCGCATCTCAAATCCCAACAGCTCGTGTTGTTTTTGAGAGGGCTCAGACAGGATGGGGAGGGAGGTTTGTGTTTCTGGCACATCCAGATGTGTTTCCAGCCAGACACTGAGCATTAGCAGTGCCGGGAAAAATCTGTGCTTGGGCTTCCAGTGGGAAACAACAACAGAAAGATCCTTGCCGTTTCTTTCAGCTGGAAAGTGGTGCCAGGAGCTGTTATTTGAGAGAGCAAGAAGTCTGGATTTCTGTGGGAGGCGGGGTGAGATGCACCTTCGAATGTGTATCAGGAAAATCTACACAGAGAAAATGCAGAGCACAGAAAGTAGGTCTGGCTGCTGGCTGTCACTTCAGTGAAAATCAAGGGTGTTGTGGAAATCTTTGCGTGTCTCTTAAAAAAAATCAAACAAAACAACAAAAACAAATACAGGAGCATCTGCTCCTGTATAAATATACCTGGTTTTTTCTGATTTTGTAGTTCCCATTACAGCATATGCCAATTTTTCTGGCGTGCCAGAAGAGCAGGAACATCTCCAGGAAGTGCTCAGGTTACAACATCCTGATAAAAGCTGCCTGTGCCACCTTTCTAAAGATACAGCCAGCTCAGTCTTACAGAGGGCAAATGCACTGGGGAACTTGTGGTTACCAGACTTCTCTCCCTTCTTTTTCTGTGTTTTGCCAAATCCTTTGCTGACTGCAGGGTGACTATTAAGACAGCACTGAAAGCTGAGCAGTGGTTTGTTGAAAACTTCTGCTTGGGCAGGAGATAAATAATGTGATTTTTTTCCCAATGACCACCCTTAGATGCCCTCAAGCACTGGCTTGAGCTGGAAGGAAGGGCAGGCACCTCTGGAAGGATGCTCCTGTCCCTGGGAGTGGAACAGTGTCCAGTGAGCCCCAGCACAGCTGATGGGGTTGGGTTTGTTGTTTATTAAAGACAGGCCTTTGTACAGCAGGAATGGAAATCCTATTTCTGTACCAATAAAAACTCTGCTCCCATAATTGCTGTTATTGGCAAACTCAGCCACTTTGGTGTTTATAGAAAAGTATTTACTGAGAAGGACTGGATGGGTGAGCAAGCTTCATCTGCTTCCATTTTGCTCTGATGGCACCAACGTTGCTGTGGGACTTTGTGTTTCATCCCTGAACCCTTTTCCATGGCATTCCAGTCCTGCAGCAGGGACAGGCAGTGCCCTGCTGTTTTCTGCAGCCAGGTCTGGCTGGGAATCTCCTTTCTGGCCTGGGAATCATCATTTGGGTTCCCACTTTCCTCCCCCAGGACACTGGGATGGTGCAGGGTGTGTTTGGGAGCAGCCAGGCTGGTTGGATGTGGGGTATGACAGCAGCAGGAACACGGAGCCTGAGTGCTGCAGAGGGATTAAAAGAAGCTTCTCTAATAAATGCAATTACACAAACATGCTTGAGCCATGTGTCCTATTTAATTCCTTCCCAAGAAAAGAGGCATTCCTCAGGGTACTGCTTTTGTCTGAGTCAAAGAGATATCCCAGTGCCTCGGGCATCCTCTCTGAATCCACAGTGGCTCTTCTGTGCCCTGGGTGGCAACTAATATTGGGCTTCAGATTCCTCTGAAGAATAGTTATCCCTGCAGGACCGAGGGAATTCTGTGCCAGGCAGGGATTTTATAGCTGGCAGAGCCCTTGCTGCCATGCAGACCTCACAGGCTGCTGGCACTGCTGGCTGTGGCTCCCTGCCCGGGTGCCCCGTGGCATTTTTGCCCTCTGAGGTGCCTCTGCTCTATGGAAAGGATCCTTTTGCAATTAGGAATCTTCCCAAAGAAGCTGTCAGGGCTTTGACTTTGCTTCTCCACGAGGCAGGAGCTGGGCAGGTGCAGGAGGGCACTGATGGAAGGGACAGCCCAAGGAGGGCAGGGACCCCCCAGAGATTGTTTTATGTGGTGTGAGGTTGCTCTTAACCAGATAAATGACCATTGTTAGAGGGCCAGGGAGCTAAAACATGAATGTTTCTCTTCCCTCAAAACCCTGTCCCCTCCCTTTGAAGGGTTTTTGGTCTGAAATCATCAGCTGAGATTTTAAGAAAACCACCGAACATTCCAAGGTTCCTGGTGAGGTGCAAAGTAAAGGATTAAATGGTCCAGAAAAGCTGCTTTTTGACTTCCCCAGCCCCTGCCCCTCGGTGCAGACATTCCCTGAGGTGTCCCACAAGGTAAGCTGTGTACAGACAGCCCAGCTCTCGCTCACAAGCACCAAATGTTTAATTCAGTGTGTGCTTGTCAAAGCACATTAAAAATGCAGGTGGCACTCGGTGCCCATCAGCCAGGCACTGTCACAGGGTGATGCCACAGACATGGCACAATGGGATCTGCTGGCAAGTGCTGGGAATGCCTGCAGTGTCCTGCCAGGCTGGCACTGCCCTGATCCCTCCAAAATGCTGCCTTTCCATGATGCTCAAAGATCCTGAGGAAATGTGGGGCAGAGAGGATGGGCCTGGGTTATCTGGGGTGGTTTGGCTGCTCTATGCTTCTCTTGTCCACATTCTCTTGATCTCCCACTGTGTTTAGCCCCAGTCCTGGAGATCTTCCAGGCTCCAGTGGGAATATGAGGCCTGCACCCATCTCAGGGCTGAGGCATTTTGTGAAATCACTGGAACTGTGTTTGTGTGCACAGCTCCTGGCACAGATAGATCCCAATCCCTCAGCTTGGTTCAGCATCTGGCTGTGCCATTCCCAAGGGGAATTCACATGCAAGTGCAGTTTGAAAAGAGATTCAAACCAATTTTTGGCAGCCTTCAGGTGAGGCTGAGGCATAGTGTGGAGTTCATAAACACTGAAAAGGTGAAAGGAGATTTTGCTGGGACACAAGAGAGAAAACTCAATTCCTGAGCAGCACCTTGGGCCTGTAGGAGAACACTGCTGATTCCAGGTGTGTCCTGGGAAAAGGGCAGGTGTTGGAGCTGGATAAGAGTTGCCTCTTTCCTCTCAAGCAGCTGACTGAGCTTTGTTTTCTTGCCTTGCAGTCCTTCCAGGGCAGCCAAGGACGAGCGTACCTCTTCAACTCCGTGTGAGTACCCTGCGTGCGTGGGGCGGATTTAACAAAACCCTCCTGAAAAAGGAAAAAATAACCATACTTTTCTTCATAAAACCTTTCCCTGGGACTTGGGAACTTCCTGAAAACGGTTGGAGAAAGAGGCAGAAATAGCCCCTGATTCATATTTGAGTCGTGTAGAGGTTTCAGATAAGCAGCAAGGAAAAGGTGATTTTTTTCGTCATCAGGTTGAGGAATCAGAGCTAGTGGCTGAGTCATTCTCTTCTCCCAGGATGTAGTTGGACCAAAGAGCCAGAGTTTTGTAAATGTGGAGATAAATGGTATCTAAATAAGCGCTTCATAAAAACTAAGTATCATTTTCCCAGTGACTGGGAATAGTTTTGGGGAGGTCACTGCTGCTCTGTCTTTCAGCAGAACTGAAATTTCAGACACATTTTTCAATTTTCCATTTGGGAAAGTAAAAGTACCATTTTATCAACTTGAGAATGAAAATCTTTCTCAAATGCCTAATTAGCACAAGTGACTGGAGTGTTATTAATCTTTCTGTTCAAAGCTTTGAATAAAAATCCCATTTTACCTTTTCACTCTGCTCTGGAACTGCGAGCGAGCTTTGTTCTGGGCACAGCTGGGAAACTCAGAACCTCCTGCTCTTGTTTTCAAACACTGCAATGAAATCATTGTCAGCTTTATTGGAGCATCTTGATGTGGAAAGGCACTAACAGGGAGCATCTGTGCTTTGTCCCAGAGTTAACGTGGGCTGTGGCCCTGCAGAGGAGCGGGTGTTATTAACAGGATTGCACGCCGTGGCAGATATTTACTGTGAAAACTGCAAAACCACGCTGGGCTGGAAATATGTGAGTATTTGTGTCCCTGGCTTTGCCCCTGGGCAGCTTCTCTCCAGCTGAGGGGGTGGAAAGACCATTTTGGGAGCCCAAAATGCAGGTTTTCATCTGTAACCATCTGTTTTCCTCCTGCCTTGTGTGTGTTGCATTTGGAGCATCAGTTTTAATGTAGGTTTTTTTTACTAAGAATTTACACCTGGTTTTGGTGGGTGCCCCTCAGTGACATTTAACATAAATGAGGATAACTTCAGTCTTGTGGTTCACACTGTCTTTTTTCTATTACTCTGGTAGATGTTATCAGAATAATAGAATGCTCCATTAATCCTGTGTCCTTCCCAATGGAAATGCTGTTGAACATGAGTTTATCTGTTTGCTCTCCATAAATTCAATTACCTTCCAATAAAATCTAATGTTACATCCTAATTTCTGCTTCTGGACAAAACCATTTTTTCCAAACGTTTTCACCAGTGTCTGAACAAATCCTAGCTTGTATCCGTGGCCTCTGCACAGAAATATTCTTCACTAAGTCAGCTGAAAGGCTATAAAAAAATAAAGCATCAAAAATTGATGGGGTAGGAATCCATGCAGACACAGAATTCCATGAACAGCAAGGAATGACCTCCTGCCAGGTGAGTTACACATGCACAGAGAGAGCACCTGAGCAGAGCTGAGATGGTTTGGAAATGAAGCCTCAGCAAGGGGAGTCCCTCCTGCTCAGGGATATTTGGGATCCCAGAGGTTTCCTGTGTTTCCATAGCTGCAGGCACAGATCTGGTCAGAGTGGGATCTCCTCATGGGATTCCATTTCCACATGAAATTCACCATAATCCATCCCATTCCCAGTGAGAACCACTTCATTTCTAACAAACTTTAATAAATTCCCACACCACCCTGGAGAGAGGTGAATTTTACCACCAGTGATCCCTAAATCCTGGTCCAAGGAACAGAGAAATCTGCATGTTCCATGCTGCCAGTTCCTTTTTCCCAGCCTGTAAAGTCAGCTAGAAGCAGGATTTAAGATTCTAGAAGCAGGATTTAAGATTTTTTTTCCCTCATAATGTTCCTGAAAGCCAACAGGAAGACCTGCAATTGACTTTTACTCTGTAGGCAAGGCTCAGACTTGCACCAGCATTCCCAGATTTGATCCATAACATGATTTATTTCCAAACACCACCTTGATCTGACTCTTCCTCCTTGGTTTTTTTTTTCAGGAACACGCTTTTGAAAGCAGCCAGAAGTATAAAGAAGGCAAATACATCATTGAACTAGCTCACATGATCAAGGATAATGGCTGGGATTGAGTGGGAAGAGCCCAGCCCTAGCAGCGTGTAAGAGAATGCCATCCAACCGAACATTATATCCAAGAGTGAGAGAGTGACTGAACGCTTGGTTCCATGCATTTAGAGGCTCTGCAATCCGGGAGCATCTTCACACCCTTTTCCATCTTTATTGGTGACTGGCCTCTAAATTTCTGTCTCTCTGTCTCTTTGCTTTGTCTCTGTTTGTGAGTTGACCCTGGCTGCTTCTCTCTCTGTTGTGGCGTTGGCTCAGAGAATGCACCGAATGCCCGACAGCCATTCCATGTGCCCAGTGCTCGATCCAGCCTGACCTGGGCTCTCCTGGCACCTTCCCAGGTGTGGGAGGAAGACCCTGAGGTTTGGGCAGGAGAAGGTGGGAGAGGGGTGGGGGAATGGGCCCTCAGAAGGTGACGCTGTGCTTCTCCTTTCAGTCCTGGTAAAGCAAGGCTTGAAACCATCTCCTTGTCTAAATGGACAGAGAAATATCTCCTTGTCTAAATGGATAGAGAAATACCTACTTGTCTAAAAGGACAGAGAAATCTCTCCTTGTCTAAATGGATAGAGAAATACCTACTTGTCTGAAAGGACAGAGAAATGTCTCCTTGTCTAAAAGGACAGAAATTACCTCACGGCTGCGTTATCTCTCCGAGTCCCGAATCCATCGGCGGAGCCTCAGCCCGAGCTGGCTGAGCCCGAGGCAGAACCAGTTCCCCCACAATCTGTGTTTTGTTTGCTATTTATGAACTCCTTGTTTGAGGGGGCAGGACCTGGAGGCTGGAGAGTTTCCCTGCCTCACCTTTTTCTCACTGGTTCAGGGTAGGGAGGCTGAACGTCCCAATGGAGCACGGCCGTGGGGAGCGTCCTCACGGCTGCAGAAACCAAATCCTGACTCTTGAGCCCTTCAGAGAGGAGGAGAAAACCACTTCAGGCACAAGGAGGCTGGAGCTGCAGCTTAGAAAATGTGGCAGGGGTGACAAAAGGCACGTGCGAGGCAAGGAAGAGGAAATTCCATAGAGGAGGATGGGGACAAACAGTAACAGAGGGTACCCCTGGATTTCCTGGCCTCCCCTGAGCACACCCCTGGTGGTGTTTTACCAATCTTTCACAAGTGCAAGGAGGAAAATGCTGTTACAGAACCTTTTCCTTGAATCCCAGGCCCCGCTGTGGGAGCCTGGCACAGAAATAGTGTGAGAGTGGGGCGAGGAGGGAGCTGAGTTCCTGGTGGTTGTGTTGCACAGGTGGATATTTCAAGCCCTGAGGTATCCTCCCCAAATCCTTCCCCCCTTTCCCACTCCCAGCAGCCTGGTGCAGGCATGGGGAGAACGGGAAAGAGAAAAAAAAGAAATGAAACATCTTCCCACCAGCCCTGGCATGATCTGTGCCTTTTGAGGGGCAGATGTGGGTGTCAAAACTCCAAGGGACAACGAGTGCTTCCCGTTTTAATTTTCCTGTTGTGATTCCTGAGCACCTTCCCGAGGTGGATGGTGGGGAAGGGTCGTTGTGTGTGAGAGGGGAGCTGTGTTAGGCCAAAATGACAGCGTGGGATTTGCTCTCCAGCCAGTATCTGGTGCATAACCCGAGACTATGGAGCTGAATTTGTTTCATCTCTCCCTCAGTGAATTTTTTCTTAGTTCTGTTTGCAGAATTCTTTCAAGTAGGTTAATCCATGGGGGGGAAATCTTTCTTAATCCAGAAGGAAAGAGTATTGTGCAGGGGGTGGTGACTCCTTATGAAACAGAAGCTTTGGAGCTGCTGTAATCTGTTGTCACTGGCCCCTCACCCCTGAGAGATTCCAGGGGGCTGTGGAAGAGTCATTTGGTGTGAAATTGGCAGGGAATGGGAATAGAGACTCTCCTTAAGGATCAGGGTGGAATTTAATGTGGGATCCTCGTGCTGAAACCCAAACCTGATGAAGCAGAGGTTGTTTTTTTCTCTCTCAAAGCTCTGTTCTTGACAACCTTGGAGAAATGAGGTGGAATTGGCCGGGCTCCTGCAGGGGATGGAGTTGGATCTGTCTGTGACCAGCCTGGCCAGAGGTGGCTTCTGCCCTCACCCTTCTGCTCTGGCTGTGTAACAATTTGCTTCAGCTTTTGTTTGGGGTTGTCTCTGCTTCCATCAGCCACATTCCCTCCACTGACAAACCCAGTAGAAATCAAAGATTCCACAGCACCTGCTGTCTCGTGGGCTCTGGCACTGACCTGGTGCCATTTCCCTGTCCTGTGGTTGAGGATCCATGGCAATTTGTTGAGTTTTGACTAGAGGGAAGCAATTCCTGTTCTTCAAAGAGCTCTTTAGTCTCCACAGAGCCTTTAAAGGAGCTGGGGGAGGGAAGGGATCATCCCAAATCCTATGAGGTTGAGAAGAGCACACAGAGCTCGTGGTTTGATGTTGGTATTTGGAGTGACTGCTGATAAAAAAGCGATAGAAAAGGCAGGGCTGTGCAGAGAACTGCTCTGAGAAATAACAGCTCCAGAGAGCTGCCAGGTGGGAACATTTTTATCCCTGTATTTGGGACAAAAAAGGACAGTGCCCATCAGACCTGGCTGGATTTTACTGGTCACAGGTGTTGGGCTTTTAATGGCAACCAGTGCCAGCTTGAACAGGGCATGGTCTTAATCTGCTTTTAATTGGTTTTGTCCCATCAGCATCCACAGAGTCGCTTGCTGAGAGCCCTGATGGGAACCAATGTGTGTGACCCTGGCTGTCCCCAGCACCCAGAGAATTCCCTGGGGAGGGACTGTGACACCCTGCACAGGTGGATGAGGAGAAATGGGCAGCTCCTGGCTGTGTCCAGGAAGCAGGAAGAGCTTTAGTTGGCTGCTCATTGCCCTGGGGGCTGGCAGGAATGTGGGATCTGTGCTCGTGGGGCTCCCACAGCAGCACAGGGGGAGTCACAGAGTGACACACTCAGAGATAACCAAAGAACTTCCCTGCTGAGCTGAGCCACGTGGGGCCTTTTCCCAGGAGAGATGGAGATGTGGGCCTTGGGAGCTGCCTGCTGAGCACCCAGTGCTGCTTTCCATGGGCAGCATCCTCGGGAAAACACGGACAGCAGCGAGTTTTCCTTCTTTTTTGGACGTCCAGCCTCGTGTCTGGGCAGCTGTGAGCACCCTCGAGTTTACATCCCCCCCCTCTACCCCAAAGCTCAGACTTGAGTAAGTTTTAAATTGTTCTTGCTCTGGTGGATTGTCTGGTGTGAAATCCTGACCCCTGTAAGAAATATTCAGATGATAATATATACAAAGCAGAAAAAAATAACCCCCAGACGTTATCTTGTGAAATATACTTTTGTAAATAATATTTAATTTTTTTTTAAAGAAATAATATATTTGGTGCTGTTTTCTCAGAGCCCCTCCCTGAGAGCACTTTTTTTGTTGTTGTTGTTTGTGATGATCCTGTTTCCTTCTGTATTTGTTGCAAAATATGTTTAAAGGGAAACAAAAATCATAATTTACGTTGTCCTCTGAAGTGGATCCGTGTTTCCTCTGGATGTGGCAGGAGAGGGGACTCACTCCCACTCCCAGCTGGCAGATTTGGGGGCTGGGTTGGGGACAGCAGCCCCCAGGGGGGATATTTGGGGTGGGAGGGGCTGCAGGGACTCAGGGGGGCTCCAGTTCCCCTCTGGGTTTCCCTGGGGCTGGAGCCCGGCTCTTGCTCCCACCAGGAATTCCCTGGAGCCCACTGGGGCTCCCAGCTTTCCCTGGTTTGTAGGATCCAGGCCTGGAATTTTCTCTTGCACCAGTATTGGCTGGAGTGGAATAGATCTGGAGCTGTAGGAATTGGGATGGGACAGGAGCTGCAGCCTCGGATTCGCTGTTGCTCGGGGGCAGCAGGGATGGAGGATGGAGCTTTTTAACTCAATGTTGTTTTTAACCTAAACCATAAATCTTTGGATCCTGGTTTTATTTTTGAGGGGAGGTTTTTTTTTTGTTGTTGTTGATTACTTTTTTTTTTTTTAAACCAGGCTGCTACATAACAAATTAGAGTAAAAGTTTACCTCTCTTGGCAGTAAAGTTCATTTATTTTGTTCTCCTTTCTGTCTTTAATCTCCCCCCTTCTCGCCTTTCTTCGTTTTTATTTCATTTGGTCTCTTGTTTATCCCAAAGTGGACCAACAGCACAAACCACTGGACTGTGTTTTGCTGAGCAAGGAGCTGTTCAAGAACTGTTGCAGGCTCTTGAATTCTCTGGGTTTGGTGCACACGGCTTGGAAACACCCAGGAACAAAACCAACCCTGCGAAATAAAACCTGATGTTCTCGTGAGGATCAAGTGAGAATTTTCTCTGTATGCATTTTTCTAACTGGTCTGTGAGAGTGTGAACCATGCATTTCACTGCACTTCCCTGCTTCGGGAGGAGCTTCCACGGGAAGCAGTTTTGGGGTGAAGAGGGGACACCAAACACCAAGCTCAGCTCAGTGGGAAGGAGCTCTTCCCACCACGGGAGAGGCCTCAGTGCTCAGAAACAATCAGGTTAGACAGAGATTTTCTGCAGAAATCCTGGTGAAAAAGAACAAGCAGAAGAGGGGAAACAAAATCATCTTGAATTCAGAAAAAAAAAAATTAATAAAAAATCAACATATTTAAATGCAAGCAGAATGGCATTGTGTAAGGTACAACCACAAATAAGCTGTTCTCATCGTTACAACTGTGTGTATCCTTTGTTTTGTTCATCCTAAGGAAATGGGAATGCTTTCCCCACTGACAAAACTAAGGACAATATTTCCAATACCAGCCTGTCTATGGATGCTCTTGTGTTTACAAATTGTGTATACTTTTATTTCTTTGATCTTATTTTAATTTTTTTTTTTTGGCATATTCTTTCAGGTCATTTGCTTCAGTCATAAATGCAATTGTTTGTTTTCAAATAATTGGTTTTCACCTTTTCATGTATTTGTACATTGTATATAGTTCTTCAGTATTAGAGGGAGGCGTATTGTTTGTCATATTTACAATATGTGTTGGTGCTCATTTGAGAAAATAAAATTTTCAAGTACTAAAGCTGCTGGTCCAGGTTTCTGCAAATCCCTGCAATCCAGAGCTGCTCCCAGGGGATGGGGTGCAGCAATTCCTGCTGCCTCCACCTCAAATCCAAGCGCGGCCGGGTGGAAGGCAGTGCTTTATTCGGGTTTTTTGGGATGGGCTGATGCAATCCCTGTTCATCCCGCTGCTGGAGGTTACTCAGAGCTGTCCCCGTGCCCTGTGCCCGTGCCCTGTGCCAGTGCTCCGTGCTGCTGAGCGCCCTTAATTCCCCACGGGGCTGAAAAAGCGACTTAACCCTCTTTGGAGAGCACAGGGCCCTGAGCTCAGAGCCCTGAACTGGGAGTGAGCTCAGGCCACGGCCAGAAAAGCTGCACCTGAGAGGAGCTGGGGGTGTGGGAGGTGAGGAGGAGCCGGGGGATTCCTGGGACGTGGGAAAGGGTCAAGGAAGATGTGACTGGGAACCGATATCCCATGGCCTGGGCGGCGGGACAGCCCATGCCATGGGGTCAGGGTAATCGGAGCTCTTGGTTTCACCAAAACCTTAATTTGCTGTTCTTGGCCCTGCACCAGCCTGGGACGCTCAGGATGTGTCCCTAAGAGACGGGAGAGTGAGACGCTGCCTCCGCCCTGGGGACAATGACACGGCCAACAAATGTCAGGCCCTGTGCAGGGTCTGGTGTGGGGCAGCTCCTGGCGCTGGGCTTGTTCCTAAAACCCCCGGAGCTGCTGCCGGGCCACCGGAACAGCCCAAAGGTTTTAACCCTGTGTGGTGTGGGCAGGAGGAATCCCTTGGGGTGGGGAGGGGACCCGCAGATGAGGCTGTTCCTTGTTTACCATCGCAGTTGTGTGCGTGGCTCCTCACCCGCCCAGCTGCGAGTCCTGCGGGGAAAATCCCCCCAGGAAAAAGCGTCGTGCTCGGTATTTCCCACCCCGAGCATCCAAGTGACAACAGGAGGGACGACTCGAGGCTGTCGCTGAGCAGTGGCCTTGGGAAGAGCCTCCAAATCTCTATCGGCCCTTTGGCTCCGTTGGGATGGAGGTGGAAAAGTGCCAGGACCGCGCCAGCCCCATGGAATGACCCCCGGGGCTGGGGAGAGGGCACCGGGACCCGGCGGCTCCCGCATCCCGGGGCTGTTCCCAGCCGGGGCGGGGAGGGAGAAGCTGCGGTTCGGGATGCGGGGCAGCCTCTCCCCGGCTGGTTTATTAACCTGCAATTAGAGCGGGGCCGAGCCGAGCAGCAGCTATTAATAGCCCGGCAGATAAAGCTGACTCAGGCAGCAGCCCCGGGCTCCGGCAGCGGCTGCAGCTCTGCAGGAGGGAGGGAGGGAAGGGGCGGATGGGTCCCCCCCGGTCCCCGCGAGGTGACAGCGCTGCAGGAGTCACCGTGACCTTTCCCGTGGCCAAAGGACAGGCTATGGAGAGCGGCGGGGCCGAGCTCAGGGCAGCTCCCGACTCCTCTCCCATCCCACCGGCCACAATGAGGAGTTTTTTATTTTTTTCAAGGGATGATCACGAAGCTAAAAATACAGCAGCGCCAGTGGCCTTTAATCCCGGTTCAAGAGCAATCTGACACTCCTGCTCTGCTTCCCAGCCGGTTTTTGGGGACGCTGGCACCGGGCAGGGATGCTGCCAGCTGCTGCTCCATGGGTTCACTCGATCCCTTTCCTCCTCCACTCGGGGTCCAACCTCACGGGTGCCCCTGGGCTTTCCCCAGCGCCTCCTCTCCCGGCAGGACCCCGGCTCCGACCCGAGCAGGATTTTCTTGCTGACGGAGGAGGATTTACAGTAGTGCGTTGAGGCTGCCAAACGCGCCGGGGTTATTTTTACCCGGCTCCAGGGTGGGGTATAAATAGAGCCGAGGCCGTTCTCTGTTGCTGACCGAGAAATGTCCCACAGAAGCGGGCCAGGCACGAAGGAAATGTCACCTGGAACGTGGCCACCCCTGCGGGGACTCTGCCCTGGCTGCGGAGAGGGGAAATAACAGAGCCCCTGGTGTCACCCCTCTTCGTGTGGCCCCCAAAAACCACAGAACCAGGCAGGTTTCTGCCCTGTTTTGGGGAATCTGGGGGTGTTGTGAGCACAAACTTTGTCCACCTCTAATTAAATCTCACCAGGATTAAATCCCTCCATCCCTCAGAGCACCCCAAGTCTGTAAGGGGGGGATCAGCCCTGTGAGGGCAGGCACGGGGTGGCTCAGGGAAAGGCTGCTGGAAGGACAGCAGGGACAGGGGGTGACAGACATCAGCAGCTCGACTTCTGCAAAAAAGAAAAAAAAAAACCCATGGAGATTTTCCAGCCTGGCCTGTTATTAATGGCTCGGGATCAAGCAGCTGCTCCCGGCGGGGGCTGCCCTGCTCTGCTCCACAGGGAAGGCTCCTGCAGACGGTTTGTTCCCAATGTATGGAAACTTCTGATGAGGTGAAGTGAAATGCTGAGGGGAAAAAAAAATCATAAAATCCTTTAGCAGGGGCCCGACCTCACCCCGTGGAGCTGTGCCCCTGGGTGAAGGGCTCTGAGCGAGGCTTTGGATGTCTGACAGAAACAGCAAATGCTATAGGAGCGCTTTTATAGAGCTCTGCTTCCTCGTGAAAGCCAGACTGGTGTTTTCTTTTCCACTTGGACAAGGATTTTCCCACAATTGTGCTATTTTTATGGAGGTTTCAGACAGAAACAGAGGGCCTCTCCCAGCCAAGCCCTGGTGCTGGAGGAGCTGGAGCACTGGAGGGTTCAGCCTGTGACGCAGGTTCCCCATCTTTGCCAAGTCCCTTTGCTGGCAGATGTCTCACCCTGTGGAAATGGGGGATTTGCTCCATCTCTGCCTCACAGGGATTTTTTGTTTTTTGGAGTTCCCTGCCTGGAGATGAACCGTGGTGCAGATGCTGCCTGAACCAGGGCGAAGCAGCGGAGCCTTTGTGGCACAAAACGGGGGCTCAGCCAAAACTCCCTCTCTGAGGACACAAAAATTAACACCTCACCAGTCAATATCAATTTCTAACTGACAGAAAAGGGGCTCTTATCCCCCCCAGGGCAGCTCATCAACACCCCAATCACTGCCGATGAGATAAAGGGTAAGGAAGCACCAGGAGTGGTGGCTGAGGTGCCCCTGAGGAGGTACCAGCTGTACCCATCACCAGGGCCTCCCCCAATCCCTAGGTTTTGCTGGTTTCTGGACATATTTTTGCTGGGAGGGAGCTTTTTTTGGGAGTGGTGGTGCTGCTGGAACCTCAGCTGGGTTTTGCTGCTCATTCTTGCTGGGTGCTGTGGCAGGTCAGTGGGAAGGAGCCAGGTGGGAGCAGGTTTTACAGGGAGGAAATGAAGTGGCTGAAGGGATGAGGCTCTGTTATCTTTAATTTGAGGTGGGATTTCCACCTGACTGCAGGATTGGAGCTGTTATTGAGCCGCTGTGCCTCGGTGTGCCCGCTTATCAGGGCTGCAGGAGGAGGCTGTCACTGGGACTGTGATGGGGCACTGTTAATGCAAATCCTTTCGCAGGCTTGTGGAGGTGAATTTAATCTTTAGAACGCTGAAGCCTGGTGGGAATGAGCTCTGCTGGGCTGGGAGCTGCCAGCAGCCGGACGGCTCCGCTGCCGGCGCCTGGAGCCATTAGCAGGGCACTAATAATGTCCTTTATTAAATCATAGCCACGTCATCAGCTGCACTTGGGGATGTGACTGCTTGCACGTCCCTTCCCAACCTGCCTGGTTCTGTGGGAGTTGATTTTTTTCCGTGGGTTTTCAGCAGTTCTTTGCTCTGGGGATCCATCCTACGGAAGAGGCTGGTTTTTACTCAGTTTATCCCCAGGTCCTGATGGCCTCAGAGACACAGGGAGTTTCTTTGGCTCCATTTACTATTGGCAGGAAGGGTCTGCACATTGCCCCCTGTGAGCTCCTGAGTGAAATCCCTTGTGCCAAACCCGAATTTCCCCCAAATACAGATCATTCAGCCCAAACTGGACTCTTGTGCTCTTCATGCCTGCTTTGCACCAGGCCAGGCTTTGCTTGGATTTACTGGAGCTGCTTCCATGAATCCCCATCACAACCCAGCTCTGAACACGTGCATTCCATGCCCCGGGTTCTCAATCCCAAAATATTTGGGAACCAGGCAAGGTTCAAGCCTTAGGAAAACCCCACCCCTGTTGGAGGTGCTGGCTAACGGGGACAGGGCTCCTTTTGGATTAGTTGCCCACAAGCAAGAAAAGCTATTTTGAACCAGAGGCTGGGAATGTTTGAGCTAATCCCAGGTGGAAGCTGATTAAGGGCTCGTGGGGGGAGATTTGGAGCAGATCCTGGTGGCACAGGGAGCCCGGCCACATCCCCCAGCTGCTCTGCCAGGCCAAAATACCCCAATCTCCAATGAGTGAGAGGAGGTGAAGCTCAGCCCAGCCTTTCCCGAGGTGTTGGAGGGGATTTCATTGCACAAACCCTTGCCAAGGTCTGTGGAGCTTAATCCTGACCTTTGGCAGGGAAGGGGAGAGCTGTGTGCTCCTTTCCAGGCCAGTGAGCAAAGGGATCACGGGGGCACCTTCCTGAGCCCTTCAGCTCTGTGTTACCCACAGCAGGGATCCAGCAGTGTCTTCATCTTTTTATATCCCAGGGGAATATTTGGCTTTTGGCCACCATTTTCAGGGCCTTGTAAGTTTTTCTGTGGGAGATTCCCACCCTGGGCTGTTTGAGCTCTTGCTCCATGCTCCGAGTGGGCAGTGACTGTGGCAGGGAACAAAGGGTGCAGGATTTGGGTGGGATCTTGAGGATGAACTGCACAGATACAGCTTTCCCCAGGGAAGGTGCTGCATGGCTCATCCCATTCCCATGGGTCTCTCCACTCCCCTGTGCCAGGAGATGTCACATGTGCCACCCAGAACTGCTGCATCTGCCACAGGAGGGTGGCACAAATGCCAAGTTTTGGGTCAGGTGCCTTAGAGCACTTGGAGGAGGAAATCTTAAAGGCAGCTGTGGGGGATCTTCCCAACAAGCAGAGCAAACCCACCACAGGGGAAGAGCCCTGCAGGCCAGAGCTGCAGGTTGGGCCCTGCTGAATTCAATATTTGGGTTTTATCCACCTTGCCCAACAGCAGCCCCTTGTCTGAGACTCACAGAAACACGACCCAGGTCCTGTGCCTTGCAGCTCCTGAAACCACAGAGCTTCCTCCACACAAAACCTGAATTCTTCCCCACATCGTGCCCTGGGCAAACACAGAGCAGGACTGAGAGCAGGGCTCAGCAAACAGCATCAGGTGTAAACACAGCAGCGTTTCCTCTCCAGGAAAATATTGACTTGCCTCTCTGATCGCTCCTGGACTGAAAGCACACTTGGAGCAGCTTTTAAGGAATTGCTTACATTTGATTTTCCTTATTTTTTTTTTTCCACGTGGAGCCCCACAGCAGCAGCATTATGACGAAGTCTGAGGTGTTTTTAAAGACCCTGTTTGAGGTGTTTTTAAAGACCCTGTTTCAGGTGTTTATGTGCTGCTGCACATAAATCACACCTCAAACTATGAGCCTTTGTCTACTCACGGGCCCTCAGTGCTCCAAATGTTCCTGAGGCTCAGCCCTTCCTGCCCAAGGACCCCCAAAATGTCTTCCTGCCTCCTTCCTCTGAGCCCAACCATCCCCAAACCCCCACCCCAAATTTAGCTGCCGCGTGGGGGGAGCACGAAACACTGGGCTTGTTCTGGGAATTAAGGGAGTTTTCCTCCCAGCACCGAAGGAAGTCCCAGGCGAGCTCTGTATGTAAATTTTCACGCATATATTTGCATCTATCTGATCAGTGGGGAAGCTGGGAGCGAAGTTTCTGTTTAAGGATGCTCAGCCCCCCCTGGTGTGGGTGTCTGGGAGAGGGGGACCGCAGGGAGAGCCCAGCATGTGCCCCTCTCCTCGTGTTATCCCTGTTACACCTCTGGGATAAAGCCAGGGAAGTGTTTTCCAAGGATTTGGAGGGAGGTTTTCGGGGACAGAACATCCTTTGCCCCTTTAGATGTGTAATTCCTTCCAGGAATTAGTTGTTGTCTCTTTGAAAGATCACAAATTAACTCACTCCAATCGTTGTTTTCCTTCCCTTAAAAGCGGAGACTAGGGGGAAATCTTATTTTTCAGAAGTCCAGGCTGTAATCTGGGACTGCTGTCCCCTTTTTCTCCTCTTTCCCACAGTGGGATACAGGATCAGAGCACCCCAAATGTGGCTGTAGGCAAGGACACCCCACAGCACAGAGCCTGGATCCAAGTGTGGAGCTGGGGAAGGAGACACTGGGAGCTGCAGCCACGGGCTTTAAGACATTTCTGGCACCCTACACTGAACCCTGTGGCCTCCTGCTTGTTGTGTGTCCATTTTCCTTTGGAATGCACCCAAAAGCTGGGGAAGCACAACTGCAGGTTCTGTCCATGGAGCTGAGCTGTGCCCGCCAGTGGTGATGTCACAATTTGTGTCTGGATTAAAGAGAAATTAAAATTAATCCTCGGAGTCCAGGGAGATCTGTGGGGTTTAGCATTTTTCCCCCCGATCATTCAGTATTTTTAGCAGACGCTTTTTTATTTTTAGTTCCTCACAGAAACAGCAGGTACTGGAAATTCCATCTCTGTCCCAGCAGCCTCATCATCCAAGCAGGGCAGTGATGGGAGGAAGGACAGTACCAGGGAAAATAAAACTGGCTGGGGTTGGCTGTGCCACCCAGAGCTCTTCAGAAGGCAGAGAATTAAACCCCACCCAGTAATTAATCAAGTGTAAAGAATCTGAGCCGTGCTGTGCTGTGAAACTCTACTGGGAATGTGCTGCTGGTTGGGGTGAGACCCCCAGAGATCCTGTGGAATCCCCCTGCAAGGAGCCGCTGGCTCTGGCACTGCTGGGCTGGGGTGAATCCCAACAAAACCAGGGAAAGAGGAAATGGATCAGGGTTTGCATCAGGCCAGGAGCAACCATCAGTCCTCCCCAATGAACAGGAGGTTCAGATGAACCCTTTGCTGCACTCAGCCTCGCAGCATCCTGAAAATTGGAACAAAAAAAAGGGAGGTTAATATTTAATTAACTTCTCTCCTTCGGATCACCGCCGCCGTGCACGGTGTCACGCCGGAGCAGATCCCAGCACCCTCGGGATTTATATTTAATTCCAGAGGGTTTGCAGAGGCAGGAGGTGCACGGGGGGCTGCGCTGGTCTTGGTGGGAGTGGGTGAAGCCACTTTGCTGCAAATACAAATCCTTTCCCAGCGAGCCCAGCCGGGCACACGGGCGCTAAGCCGGCACACGAGGGCCCGCCGTGCCTGGCATCTGTGTCAGGTGGCTGAAAAACACATGGCAAAACTCTTGGCTGAGCGGGGCACAGGCACGGGGCTGTGCAGGGATCTTAATGAAATCACTTACAGCTGGATTTGGGAAGGAGCCCTGGCACGCACCGCTCCCAAATTCCACTCAGAATTCCACTCTGTGCAGGGCAAGGGACACTCGGGGCCCTCCCCGCCCAAGGCGCCGCACCCGTGGCCTTGGGGTGGTGTGAAAAATTGATTTCTTGATTAAAGTCTAATGCGTGGTATAATTAAGGAAATCCTCCCGGTTCAGAAAGTCATTAGGAGGTGATTAATTGGGATGAGGCTGGGAGCTGCCTCCTGCCGAGGAGCGGGCGCGTGGCTGCTGCACCCCCAGGATCCCGGGGCAGCGGGGTCATTGTCACACGAGGGATGGAGCCCGGCCTTCCTTGGCAAACCCATCCCGGGAATCTCTGCAAACACAGCCTGGCCAGCTGAATTTGAGATCCCTCTAAGCCACTGCTGATGCTCCTTCCATTAGCAGTTTAAGGTCTTTCACTTCAAAACATTTAATGAAATGGTCACAGTTTAGCTGCAGAGCTCAATGAGGTTCTTCCAGAGCTGATCCATCCCCTTCCATGCCCATCCTGCACCTCCCAGACACCCATAACACAGCCCTGACCAGAACATTTTGCTTTTTCCCCCGATTATCTCTCCACTTCTTGCATTAGTTTTATTTATGATAAAGGGAGCAGAGGCAGCAGCTGCTCCAAGGGGTTTTTCGTTGCCTTCCAGAGACCTGGGGTTGATGCAGACACCAGGAGCTCGTGCTGGGGACTGGTGTCTGCATCACAAACTGGTTTTAGTCTTGAAGCGGTAATTGAATACTAAATGGTAGATCTGTCAAATAGATCAGGTGGAAAGATCAATTTGCTTTAGATAGAAGAGACCATATTTCATGGAAGAAAAAAAAGGAATTAGGGAGAGTCAGTAACTCAGCCTGTCAGTGTGCACCAGTGGGAGTTATTATGTGTGTCTCAGACGTGTCTGATGAGTCTGAGGGTGAAAATTTTCATGGTTGAAGGAAATTTTGGTCACACAGCTGCTTCAGTGGCTTGTTTGTAAACAATTCTGCTAAATCTGACATGTAGGTGTGAGTTAGTTTAGGCTCAATGGATGAGTATTGAATGAGGGGGGAAATGTTATTCTGCAGTCCAGTAGTGAGGATTTTCTGTTTTCTTTCCATTTCCCTTTGTTTTTTGAGAGGGGAAGCAAAGTCTGGAGAGCTGGAGAAGAGTCCAACATGGCACTCATAGGACAGGGGTAGTGAGGTATCTTTTTTTATGTCCACACTGAAATTGTGTTCTGAATGTTTTAAGAAATGGGTTTAATGAGCTCTGTGTACCCCAAAATTGCCCCACAAAGGGCACCAAAAGGTGTTCAGGTGCTGATCTCCCCCAGGCACTGATTACAGTTTGCTAATTAACCTCATCTCCGCCAGGAACTGCAGCAGGGGAGAAGATGCCCTGCACTGCCAGCCTGCCCTGCAGGGTTGTTTTCTCTTTGTAAGTTAAGGAAAGAAAAAAAATTGAAGTACAAGGGAGTAAAATTAAATCTACCATGAAAATGCACCACTCTGGCAAACAGTAACTGCAATTACATCCCCAGCCTCACCCTGTCCAAAGGATGAGGTGGCTGGAAGTGCTGCTCACGCCAGCTCACGTGTCCTGCAGGGGAATTCAGTCTGGTTTTGCTGTGGACATTTTACAATCCTCGTTCACCTCTACAGCGAGAGAATAAATACTCTTTAAAAACCTCAGGTTGCTCAGAGCTCCGTCCCACCTGGCCTTGAGCACTTCCAGGGATGGGGCAGCCACAGTTTTTCTGGATAACACTTCCTCAGCACCCTCACAGGTTCTTACCCCCCCAAAAAAATTTCTAATCTGAGCAGTTCAAGCACTCCCCTTGTGCCTGTGAGCACGTGGAGGGAACAGAGTGCACAGCGTCAGCTGTCAGGGAGCAAATCTAGTTCAAACACACAAGTTCTTATGCTGAAGTCGTTAAATCTTTGGCTAAACTAAAAAGGCAGAGTGAATAATGTTTTTAATATGCTCAGGAAATCCTCCACACTGGATGAGATCAGAAGAAGCCATTAGTGAGGATGGACAGGGATTCTTCTCCAAACAAAGGCCGATACTGAGTAATTGCAATTCTATAAACAGAGCATCACTTCAAAAACTCAATGGCTGCCCCAGCAGCCAGGGAAGCATCAAACCCTGGGGTTTAATGTGAAGGTAGATGGATGGAAAATAATTAGAAGCCTTGCAGTTCCAAGCTTATTTTTCCAATCCGCATTGTCCTCGAGCCATTATATATTTAACGGGTTTGCTCTGCACTAATGGGAATGGAATTGCCAAATTCCATCCGCACTCGGGGACCAGCCTTCCCCAGCTTTGTTCTTGGGAATTAAAGGACAGAGAGGAGGCTTTCTCTTTCTGAATACGCTCACTTTTATTTTTCACAAAGCTAAAAAGCTGCTTGCTTTATAGATTTTTTCTGACTTCAAATTGCTGAAAAAAACCCCAGCAAAAACTGTGTCTTAATATAATAACTAAGAGAGTTAGTGCAGGGTCTTATTAGCTCCCAACAGCTGAGGAGCATCTGAGGGATTCTCAAACATCAGTTAACCCTTGGAACATCATTAACCAGAAGTGTTGTGATAACAATTTTATGGGGAGCAAAGAGGTGGGCCAATTTATTCACCAATCCACGAATTTCTGTCTCCAAGTGCTTTCCCAGATTAGCTGTTAGTCACCTTGCAATACGTCTCCTTCGTTTAATGTCAAGTTATAAATCCCAGCCTTCAATTTAAGGAGCAGGTCCGTGCTGGGCTTGCAGTCATCATTTGCTAGTAATGGACTCAAGCTGCAAAATTTGGCTTCAGAGCTCAGAGCTGTGTGGATTTAGGGTTTCAGCTCGCCCGTTATAGAAATAAGAAACAGATGGGATTTGCAGGCCTGGTTCGGACTCTGTGCTTCTCATCAGGTCAGTGTTGTTTAAGTCAAATCAGATTTTCAGCCCGATTCACTCCTGCCCCTGCCTGGTGCACTGATGGCACACAAACTATCCCCAGGGCTGGAATCCTTAGAACACTGGGTATGTTCTGTCTATCTTGGAAAAGAAATATTACCACTGGTTCTGCAAGTGGTGTGGAATTAGAGGCAATTGGGAACATTTGTAGTCAGCCTCAGGAAGGTCCTCAACATTCATTTATATATCAAAGTTCTCGTCTTTTTAGAACTTTAGAGCTGAGAACTGTGCAATATTTCTTTTTCGTCCAATAAGGGTTGTGTGAGACCCATGGAAGGTCTGGGTTTGAGATATTCTTAGCAATGTAACACAAACAGAGCATCTTGCCTCAGTTTATTGTAGACTCCACTCCTCGGGGCAGACTTGGCAGAACAATTCCTCAGGGATGGTTTCCAAGGGAAATGGTGGCTTCCTCCTCCATCCAAATTGAGTCTGAGATTCTTCCCTTTGGAAGCATCACTTCAGCTGAACAAATTATTAAATTTAGTCGTGAAAGAACAGGCTCAAACTGCATTTTGCAGAAGGTGAGATGAGAGTATCTCATGGTCCTGTCTGGTTTCTAACCTGAGCATCATTTAAAACAGGGCTGTTCAGCATCTCAGAGTCTGTGGTGGTGTGGAACTGTCTGTGGTTTGCTCCTGTGTGCCACTCATCAGGAATTCCTTGGAAAGGAGAATTTCCTGAAGGGCTTTCACTCCTTCCTGGTGGCTTGTGGAGATGGTTTTAGCTGGAAAAAGGGATTTATAAAAGCATGGTGCTAAAGACTCGCAGACAGGCGTTGCCTCAAACAACGCTGCGCAACTCACACGCACACCACGAGATTGCCAAATCGTGGGCAAAATAAAGAGCTGCTGTTCCCAGGCTGCCTGTGCAGCAGCCCTGCTGCTTTTGCCAGGGATGCACAGAACTGGAGGATCTAATAAGAAGACACTTTCACGTTGGTTGAACTTCAGTGCCAGCCCAGCTGAGACAAGGGCAGCGCCTGGGGACGGGCAGCCACGGCGCTGCTGCGGAGAATGAAAAGCGAAGGAGGGCAAATATTCAGTCTATAAAGGCTTCCAGCCTAATGTAGGATTAGTGGAAAGAAAATGGACTGCACATTAAAATTCATGAAGGAGTACGATTTAAGATCCATGAATAACAGAGCCACAATTATGCAGGAGCGGGGATTTGGGTTTGTTTTTGTTTTTTCCAGAGCTGGTGGAAGAAGTGAAGTCATTACCAGGACGTGTGTGGCTGCCGCGTGCTCTGCCCTCGTTGCTGGATGTTGTGGACACACAGAGCTGATGCTACTGAAAGGTTCAACACAGGGACCAGAGGGAATGGGAGAGGTTGAAGGTTCCCACACAAAATATGAGGGGTTTTTGTGATCTGTTAGGTGGGCTGTTTGTCCCTAGGTCCTGAGGCTGTCTCTGGTAAGGAGAAGTTTTAATTCTTATTCAGTCTGGACAGATCTCTCAAGTTTGGGGGATGTGGCACTTGGGTGTTTGTCACTCTGGACACCTTCTGTGACTCCTGGAGCCTTGGTCAAGCCACTTGATCTCCTGGAGCTCAGCTCCTTCTTCCAAAATGAGCTGACCCAGAGGGGTGTAAGGGATGAGTTCATTACTGGGAGGCGGTTAGGGATAAAGGGTTTCAAACCTGCTTTCTTCTTCTCAATTAAGCCACATGAACCTCAGCTCCTTCCAAACAAGGCTGTGGAAGGAAATCCCAGGTGAGCCTGGACCTACAGTACGTGGTGAGGGCCCTGGGAAGGGGAGGAAGGCAACCCCCAGCTCATCAACCTCCAGTTTTTTGTTATCTAATGCGGGAGAGCATCAAGGAGATCTGGCTTTTCTTAATGACTTAGCATGAGAAAAGCTCATGCCAGGGTTTAATTCTTCATCCCGTGTTCCCCTCCATGAGGACAGAGGCTGGGAAGTCAGCTGCTGTTATTCCATGGTCTTAATATAGAACAAAAGAGTAGTATTTTGTCCTAGATTTAACAGCTGGAGAAATAAAACGACTTTGGGTGGCAGGAGATGCTGTCACATGGGAAAGGACATTTCCAGGGTAGTTTAGGACATCTGCTTATTCTACAGTCACAGAAATATATTTAAATCACAGCCATGGTGCGCTCCGATGGGAACGTAGAGCCTAAGTGAATTATTGATTGTTTTGCACATTTGATAAGGAAGTCAGAGGAGGAAGGATGTCTGATATACAGAAATAGATTAGAAGCCTCCCATATGGGTTGTAACAGAAGTACAAGCGTGAGAAGGTCTTAAAATAGCCCACAGCTTTCACTACTGCAGGTACAAAAGGCCTTGAATCAGTGAAATACTTCAGGTGGAGATCCAGGGAGATGGATCTGCTCCATGCCTCCGGGATTTTTTTTCCCTGCTTGTTCTCAGTGTATGTGCTAAGTGCCCATAAGCTGCCTTCCTTCATCTCCTTAGGTAAGCGTGGGACGAAAATGTTCCAATTTAACATGAAAATCACAGACACCATTTAGAGATTTAGGTATCCTCCAATCTGCCCTACCCCAGTCTCCAGGGAGACTGTTCCCATGCCATTCTGCATTTATATTTCTGCACAGATAATTTCACTGATCCAAGGGCTGCATGGAGGATTGCTGGGGGAGCTTTTTTTAAACCACAGACACCGTGTAGTGGCTTTGCATGAGCGTCACTGAATTGTTTCCAATATTCAGCTCCTCACCTGTCTGGATGGTGTGTGAGGGCTGACAGACAGATGGATGGACAGACCGTGCTCTGTGTGAGAATGCAAACAGCTGAGCCAAAGCTTAATCCTCTCCCCAGCCCGTGACCTTTTTATTCATGCTTGCACCTGGCAGGAGCAGCAATCATTCATGGATGTGGCCACGGAAACAGCTGCAGATCTGACACTGGAGTTAAATTTAAAAAGGGTGATGCAGGCGAGCGTGCGAGGGGGGCAATTTAACAAAATCACTTCCTAGACCAACATTAAAGCGAAAACAGGGCTTTTAAGAATATCAGTTGAGGCCTGCAGTGAGTATGCCAGGTCTCTTCTGCTGAACACAATGGTGTTTGTGCAGAAACGTTTGCAGAACTGGGGTACGGAGACCTGAGTGTGTGACTGCGACTCGCTGCGGGTCTGGGCCATGTGCAGACACAGCTGCAGCACCTCGGAGCAGCTGGGAAGGGGAACAGGACCTGGTGTGAGCCAGAACAGGGTTCTCTGGCCAACAACAAGAGGAGGAGCAGTTGCTGTGGCAGCTCTCTCACCCTTTGTGCCAGCCAGTGAGACCTGGCTGAGGAGCTTCCCAGCCCTGCGGTTGAGGGTGGGCTCTCAGCAGAGAACTGCAAATCCCTTCCCAGCACAGAAATATTTTCTTCCACCAGAGCAAATCCCAGCCTGGATCTGGCCGGACACTGCCCACCTGCAGAACAAACCAAGCTAAACCAGTGCAGATTCCTGCCAGTGCTGTGTTTCCTGCAGCCTCTTTTATTAGCAGAAAGCTGGGAGTGCAGTTAGGAATAACCTGGCTGTCCTGGCAGAAGGCTGCACTGCAGGAATTGTTGTTTTCCATGGAGCTAAACACAAGGAAAATCTATTCATTATAGAGGAGAAAGGCTAAACTGCCTTCAAAACGAAGCAATTTTTAACAAGCGGAGCAAGATCTGCCATAAAACTCGTCAATTTGTAAATGTTTGGTAGCAAGGCACTGTAAGACAGCAGATGGAGGTGTGAAAGGGGTTTGGGTTTTTTCCTGTCTAACACCTCCTTTCTCCAGCACTCTTCCTCTGTTTTAAGAATAACACTTCTTCAATAATGACTCACAGCCAGTGCCACAAAAATCCCGGCTGTCAGAAAAACTGCTGGGTGTCTGACAGGAGTGCAGCTTGCAGGGAACATTGGTTTCTTCTGTCTCTGCTGAAATCACAGCTCGGGGATTGTTCTTCTAGAAAGTGGCCCTACTTAGAGATTCCAGGCACAAGGCAATTACCTGTCTTTCCTTGCTGGATGTAATTAATAGATATGGTTTTCTTCACAGGCACCGGGGGATGCCATGTTCGTCGTGGAATGGAGCACATTGTCCAGAGCTAGGAGATGAAAATTCCCTAGGAAATCAGGCCTCTCTCCTGGGAAGATGGATAAACCCCATGGTGTACCAGTAGGGACTGGAATATTCCCCACATCCTGCTACATCTGTGCTAATCAGAAAAGAAAAGAGATCCTCTGCTCGGAAGGGAATAAAGACATCCTGAGGGATAATCCAGCAGAGGAAGCTGGCAGAGCCACAGCCTTCTATCACCTCACAGAACTTGCAGTTGTGTGGGGAGCTAAACCTCAGGAAAAGAGCAATTTCAGTCTTCCTGGATGGCCTGAAGGTAACGGTGCTGCCCCATGCAATCAGCTACTGCCAGAGCAGCTGCAGGGGTAGGAACGTATTTCTCAGTTACTGGAGCAGGGAATTGTGCTGGGATTGCTGGGTTCTTCCCCCAGCTCTGCCTTTGATTTGTGGTGTGTGCAGACCCCTTAATTTGTTTCTGTTTTCCCCATCTGTGAAACTGAGATAAGATCACAGGGGAATTGTAAAGTGTGGTTCATTAATGTTTATTAGACAGAGGGAAATCCTTAAATGAATGGCGCTGTATTCCAGGAGGACAAAGTTCAAGACTGCAAAGGGGTTGATTAAAACCAAATCTGCTATTCCCAGGCTGGGAGGACAAAAAAAAAAAAAAGAGAATTGAAAAACCTTACCTAGCCCTACGTCGGCCAAAAGTAGGATGTGATTTAAATGAAATCATGCAAACTGCAAGTGTGCGTGCATAAATGCGTGTCTATTAAAACCATTAAATACTTCTTGGTAAATACACACCAAAAAGTGTAATGAGGGTGTGTTTGAAGTTTCCACCGTGTGTATGATCACCATTTATTGTAAATTACCAGCGGCAACATGACACAAGTAAATCGTGAGGCAATAAATATGATATTTTCCATAAAGGGGTGTGCCTACATAAAATGTATTGGCACATTGCACTGTTTTTTGTCAGATTGTTGCAAACCAGCCCATTGTGGGATTTTACAACGCCAGGCTGTTGGCAGGTTGGACACAGCCGAAGGTGGCAACACTGGGCACTGATGGAGTATCTTCCAAGCCTCAGAGTGCACATTCCCAGTGGAGAAATATTTCTCTCATCATGCCAGCAGCGAAAATTGAGGGAATTTGTGATAACCAGAGTCAGTGGGTGGCCTGAATTCACTCCTGGTGTGACACCAATTTTACTGTGTGATTCTTTTCACTGATAGAGCCTAAGGGAGGGTGAAACAGCAGCGTGTGAGGGGAGCAAACACTGAGGTACGGGCAAAATACACCACAAAAATCGTGTTTTGGGGAAAACGGGAGCTGGACTGCGGCTGGTTTGTGTTCAGTGTTCGGCGCTTGCCACCTTCAGGTCTGCTGTGAATTCACAGATGGTGCAGCAGAGCCGGGGCGAGCGCCTTCATTTGTTCCTCACAGGGAGTTCTGGGGTTATTAATGCCTTTAAAAATCAGATTTGTTACCCGGAGTGCAACAAGGCGATAACTGCACACTCCAGAGAGACATCGATTATTTATTTCATCCTTGCCAAGCCTGGATGCCCGGTGGAATCCCACAGATCAGGCACCCCAACTATCAAAGCTTTTTACTATTTATACATTTTAGCAAACAAAGGAATTAGTGTCCATTTGCCACAAGCTACATAGTTCTCTTGTTAATTAGTATTCTACCTTCTATCGGTTAATGATTCGCTTCTGATGCTAATTAGTGCCATGCTGAGTCTTTCTCTTCTTTGGGGTCAGTGGGTCTCTTGGGTCGGTGGTCACAGAATTACCAGAATTACCTTTTACCCACTTGGGTTGGGTTTATCAGTTTCTTTCGTATCTTGGGAGTTCTGCCAGATGGCCCATAAATTCTGCATTCTTTGTGTCCACTACTAGAGGGCATCCTTTTTTCCTCAGCTTTGTTAACCTGCCCTCTAGGTCTGAGATCACTGAAGCACGTCCAGCCTAAACTTTTACAATTCTAACAACAAATAATGTGGGGTTTTTTAACACATCATTTAAAGCTTGTTGGCTGCTGTTTCAGAGATTAAATCTCCTTTCTTATTGATTAGGTTTCAAAGTATAAAAAGATCAAACAGCAAAGAACTTTCTCTCTCTTCAGAAAAAGGTTTTGGTGAAGCAGGTTCGTTTATCAATATTTTTATTATTTCCTATAGGTGTGCAATTGCGTTATGTTCAGTATTGTGTAATGGTCTAATGTAACACAATGCGACACTTAGCTGACGTATGGAAAGAGAATATTACTCTGATTTATGATAGAATTCGAGATCGTTTCTTGTCCCTTAGATTTTAAAACGTGGCAGGATGTTTTCTTTCTAATCAGGCTCGTTCAATCACACATTAACGTGTGGACTCGAGGGTCAAGTTTTGTCATGAAATACATCTGAGCCACCTGGTCTGGTGGGAGGCGATTTCGAGGCCCTTCCAACCCTTCGCATTTTGTAATAAAATAATGTGATTTTTGTGATTTTTGTGGAGTTTCTTGGCGATTTTGTAGCTCTGAGGAGCCGTGAGGGGAATGAGGGCAGGGCGGGGGGGCGTGGCTTGGTGAGGAGGCGGGAAAGAATGGGGGCGTGGCTTAATGAG
>VZRV01000511.1:0-16798 GCA_013398115.1 Falcunculus frontatus | reverse complement strand
GGGGGGGGGCTTAAGGAGGAGGCGGGAAGCTGCGTGGGGGCGTGGCTTAGGGAGGAGGCGGGAAGCTGTGGGGGGCCGTGGCGCGCATGCGCGAGGCGCGCGCGGGCGGCGGGCCCGGGGGTTTTGCGTGGGTTTCCCGCGGGTTTCGCGCGGGTTTCCCGCGGTTTTCCCGCCAGGTGCGCACGTGGGCGGGGCCGCAGGTGGGCCAGGTGAGCCCCGGGAGCCGCCATGGACGGCCCCGCCCTTCCCATCCGCCGCTCCCGCCGTGAGCTGGTGGAGGCCGTGCGGGAGAGGCCCTTCCTCATCGTCACCGGCGAGACGGGCAGCGGCAAAAGCACGCAGCTGCCCAAGTACCTCTACGAGGCAGGTAACGAAACGCCCCCCACCCCACGCGGGCTGCGGATGTGGGACACAAGCACCGATAAACTCATATAGTTGTCACCCTGTCCCCTCGCGGGTGACGCAGCTTCGGGCTGGGCTGTGGGGAGAGGAGGTGGCTTGATTAAACCTTGTAAATAAAACCCCAAACTGGCCGTGTGTACATTGTGTAGGTACGTGTTGTAAAGTGACCGTGAGCAGCACAACTCAGTGTCCCCTGTTCGTCCCACAATCACTGGGGGTGTTCAGCCTGGAGAAGGCTCCCGGGGTGAGCTTAGAGCCCCTTCCAGTACCTGAAGGGATCTGGAGTGCCAGGACAAGGGGGAATGGCTTCCCACTGACAGAGAGCAGGGTTAGATGGGATATTGGGAGGGAATTGTTCCCTGTGAGGATGCTGAGGGCCTGGCACAGGGTGCCCAGAGAAGCTGTGGCTGCCCCATGCCCTGAAAACTCCAAGGCCAGGTTGGATGGAGCTCTGAACAACCTGGGATAGTGGAAGGTGTCCCAGGAAGAGGTGGAACGAGCTGATCTTTAATGTCCCTTCCAACCCAAGCACTTCTGTATCTCCCCCAGGCCTGGCCAAGCACGGTGCCATCGGTGTGACCCAACCCCGGCGTGTGGCCACCGTGTCGGTGGCACAGAGGGTGGCCGAGGAGATGGGCTGTGAGCTGGGGACTCTCGTGGGGTACCAGGTCCGCTTCGACGACTGCACCTCCGAGGTGGGGCACTGGGCACTGCCCTGGGGGTGTGCTGGGGTCTGTGAGCTGTCTCAGAGCTTTGGGAAGTGTCTGTCCCAGCTGTTTGTATCCTCTAACTCATGTGAGGAGATTTTTTTGGGGCACCTTGCAGGTGAAACAGTGCCAAGCACCTGCGCTGTGCTGGAATCTCAGTGTGTGTGTGTCCTGGACAAATGTGTGATCTGTGTAGAAGTGTTTGCTGTGAAATACAAACCCAGGCTAGCAGCTGAATGTCTGGTTGAACCTTTCAGGACACTGCCATCAGGTACATGACTGATGGGTGCCTTCTGAGGCAAATCCTGACAGACCCCCTCCTGAGCAAGTACAGTGTCATCATTTTGGATGAAGCCCATGAGCGGAGCCTCAGCACTGTGAGTGTTGCCTTGTTTCTGGGTTTTGGGTCGCTGTTGCTCCTTTTCTGGGCTCTGCTTATCCCTTCCTTTCACTTCAGCACGATCCCCAGGGATTTTGTCTGGCTTTCCATGGGTGTGCTTTATCCTTTTGCTGTTCTAAGAGCCCAGAACTGCTGCTTTGTGTATTACGTGCTGAATAAGTTGAAAATAAGATGTGGCCTCTAAATAGTGTTAGAATTTTTATTGTTGTTGCATTTAAATGCAGTTAAAACTTTGCTGGCTGTTGAATACTCTCCCAAAATTTCCAGGAAGCCAACACACAGAACATAAACTTTCTAGAATATTATTAAAAAAAAAAACAAACCACAACTCCCCCCCCAAAACACCTCTCTTGCCCTAAGGAATGTTTCTTAGGGTGTGTATATGACTGTGCAAAGAGATTATGGCTTTTGGGATCGTGGAAGCATCTAGACCTGAGTCCCCAAAGCTCTCAAATGTCACCCTGACCCTTCTGTGCCCAGCAAAGGGACATCCAAGTCACTCAGACCTCAGGAGATTGTGTTGTGTGTCAGACAACCTCCTGCTCCAGCAAACAATGTCCCAGTCCAGCTGGGAAAAGGGAAAATGCTTTCTGAATCCCACTTTGCCCTCAGGCATCTGAAGGTATTGCAAATAACTGAGCTGAGGTGATGGAAGGAGCAGATTTGTAGTTCAGAGCAGCACAGAGTGAAATAAACCTGCTGAGGTTGTAGCAATAAATAAAACCAAAGAAGGGTGCACACACAGTCAGGGGACATAGGCTGGGAAATGGGATGAAAAACGGGTCTGAGGTAACTTCTCACAAATGACTTGACCAAGAGAGTATAAAAATGAAAAACAAAAGAGTTTAAGTTACACTGGGGCTGTCTACAGGCTGTGAGAAGAGCTAGAAAAAAATTAATTAACCTTTAGAAACCAATATGTCCAGGATAAATGTGTGTATTCTTCTGAGTGCTTAGGCCTGGAATATGTGATTTTCACTGTCTCAATGGGATAAAATCATCAAACTTCCAAATTTGTCGGGCACTTGTAACAAAACCAGGGTATTAACATCAGTTGCTTCTGTTTTCCTGTCAGGATATTTTGTTTGGCTTGCTGAAGAAGCTGTTCCTGCAGAAGAAACCAGCAGGCAGGAGGACAGACATGAAGGTGGTGGTGATGTCAGCCACCCTGGAGGTGGAAAAGCTCTCAGAGTTCTTTGGGCACTGCTCAGTGCTGCACATTCCAGGAAGAAGTTACCCTGTCAAGGAGATATTCTGCAACCTGCTGAGCCCCAGGGATGTGGGCAGCTCTGCCTATGTCACAGAGGTCTGGTTTGCTTGGTTTTCTCTGTGTTTTCTCTGTGTTTTCTCTGTTTTCTCTGTGTTTTCTCTGGTTTTGGGGTGATTTTCCTCTGGGGGAGGCCACAAGAATGAGCTGCTGTGTTGTGTTCTCAGCATCTCTGCAGGAAATAGGGGTATGGTGAGTCCTAGACAGAATAAGTGGGATTTCAACTGGTTTTGGGTTGTTTGTTGTTTGTTCCAGGCTGTGAAGGTCACCCTGGATGTCCACTTAAATGAACCAGAAGGCGACATCCTGGTTTTCCTCACAGGTGAGGATTTTCCTGGTTACTCCAGGTGAAGCAAAGCAAAAAAAAGCTTCCAAAGCCTGTCTGGTTTCTCCCAGAGCAGTGAGAAGGGAAAGGTGCAGGTTGACGTGAAATGATAGTTTCCAGAGTATTTTAGGAGTAGCCAGATTGACTCTGTGTTGTCTACAGAGTTTAGTTTGTTGTTAATTCAGAGAGGAAGAATTATTTGAGCTGTAAAACCCTACATCAGTGCATGGGCCAGGCCCTCAGACATCTTTTAAGGAAAATCCTTGGTGAGAGGCCCTGTGGAAAGGTTTGGTGTCACCTCCTAAAGCCCCTCTTGTTACTTCCTTACTTTAATGATGTTACAGCTCTGAAACAGTGCCAAAACAACCTCTTTAAAGTTGTTGCAAACCAAGAAGGCAGAGCTGTAGCTGCTTAAAGTCACTGAGATGCTCTCGTGTGTCTCGTAGGCCAAAATGAGATAGAAAGAGCCTGTGATTTGCTTTTCAAGAGAGCAGAATCCATCGATTATCGGTACGAGGTCCAGGACCGGGCTGTGGAAGGTCTGCTCATCCTGCCTCTGTATGGCTCCATGTCCACAGGTGAGAGCACAGGAGCTCCCTTCATTCCCATAAATCTGCACTGCAGGAGTTGTTATAAACGTTATCCTCAGCAAATCTGCTGTTGGGGTTGGGAAAAGGGCGTTGGTTAACCCCTTTGGTACCATCCTGTGGCACTTTGGGGTGGGGTGTTTTGTAAACTAAATCAAACTTCAGCCTTCTCTGCTTGCACAGGAGCCTCCAGTTCAAATCCAAATCCACTGGATATGATTTCAAGATTTTCAGTTAGGAAGGGGGTGTTGTGTAACTGAAAGTCCAGTTGTTATTTTATTTTATTTTATTTTATTTTATTTTATTTTATTTTATTTTATTTTATTTTATTTTATTTTATTTTATTTTATTTTATTTTATTATTTTATTATTATTTTATTATTTTATTTTATGTTATGTTATTTTATGTCATAGTATGTTATAGTATGTTATTTTACATTATAGTATGTTATGTTACTTTATTTTGTTATGTTATTTTGTTATGTTACTTTGTTATGTTATTATTTTATTTTGTTATGGTATTATTTTGTTATTTTATTTAGTTATGTTATTTTATTTTGTTATGTTTTTATTTTATGTTATTATTTTAGTTTGTTATGGTATTATTTTATATTGTTATTTTATTTTGTTATGTTATTTTATTTTGTTGTTATTTTGGGTTTTTTGTTATTTTGTTGTTTTATTTTGATACTTTGTTGTTTTATTTTGTTATTTCTTTTATGCTATTTTATGTTATTTTATGTTACATGGCAAAGATGTTGCCAGTGGGTTTTTGGTGGTGAGAGTGGGAGATAGCAGCAGTGCAGTGTTCCAGGACAGAAAATAAGGTTATCAGAAGGAGTCACTGTTTTATTTGGCAGCAATATCACAGTTAAGTCTCAAAGAGTTCAAAACAGAGGCCCCCTGACCTTTGCTGAGCACAGATACTGCATTTTCAGAGGGGCTGGATCTGTGGCTGAGTGAGTGTTCAGAAGAGCAGGGCAGCAATTTCCCTCCAAAAAAAAAGATCTGGTACCAATCTACAAAAAAGAGCAAAACTTGTATCTTCTAGAAAGAGCAAAATGAAAAGTTGCATAAAAAAAATTTAAAGCCTCTTCCTTCCTCCATCATAAGTAATTCCTAAGTGAGAGTGATATTTTGGTTTTGTGGCAGTTTCTGAGAGGGCACTATATTAAAATGTTCCTCAAAGTGATTTTTTTTTGTCTTTCAAAACTAAGAAGTGAGAAAATCTCAGGGGAAAGTTGAGTTTCCACCTCTTCTCTGTGCCTTGGAAAACCAAGTGAATGAATGGGAACTGCATGTGCTGCTTTGTGACGTGATAAATGAAGATTTGCTGGAAACAATGAGGAGGGATAATTCAATTTTTTGATGTTCACATTTATTTTCTCTGATTTTTAAAGCCCTCCAAATCTTTCTTGAAGATTCTGTTAAGATCAGGCATCTTGTTTGTTTTTCCTAGCTCTGGGTTAGGAAACATCCAGGAGAGTTGGCTTTTCTCCATCTCCAAATCTTCTTGAATTTGTGAGCAATAAAGAAAATATTCCCCGATTTCTGGCACGTGCTGAATGATCCCAAATCTGTATTTTAGAATTTTATGCCATTCAGTTTTTAATGCCATTCAAATGACTTTCACTCAGTAAATTTGCACAGTTGGAGGTGTGGTTTGAGGTCAGAGCTCTGTAACAGAACAGACTGACTGAATATCTGTCATTTTAGATCAACAGAAAAGGATATTTTTGCCAGCTCCCAGAGGCATCAGAAAATGTGTGGTTTCCACAAACATTGCTGCAACATCTCTGACCATTGAAGGAGTCAGGTATTGATTTCTGTCCCTCATAAAAAGCTGTAACAGAGGGGATAATTCAGAAAGGTCTGGATTTGGAAAAAACACATTTATTCTGCTGCTATAAACTGTGCTAAATGTGCTAAAACCACATTTAATCTGCCCTGTTGCCTTTTTTTTTTGGGGTGTGTAGTAAGAAAACCCTTGATATTATTATAGTCTTAGATCTATTTCTGGACTTCAATTGAAAATTGAAATATTTCTGGACTTCAATTGAAATCAAATCAAAATTCCTGGACTTCAATTTGAAATCAAATCTTCACTCCACTAAATAAAAATTAGGGTAAATGTGGGGTTTTTTTGATGAGATGCATGTGGCAGTTACTTGCTGAACCCACTTATTTTTTACCTCTCTGAATTTTTTTTTTTCAGATACGTGGTAGACAGTGGTTTTGTGAAGCAGTTGAATCATAACCCCCGAGTTGGTTTGGACATCCTGGAGGTGGTTCCCATCTCAAAGTGAGTTAAAAATGCCATTTACTTGCTGTTTCTGGGAGCTGCTCTGGCAATAATGCTCTTTATTGGTCACTCTTTAAATTAAAAGACAGGCAGCAACCTTGAAGCCCCATGATTTAATGCCACTTTTTTTGTTGCCAAATAAAAAGTGGTCCAGGACTTAGAATTTCCTAAAAATCACAGACATCAAGGAGGAGTTGGCAGTGTGTTTTCTGAGCAGAGTTTGCATTGGAAGCTCTAAAAAAAAATTCTTCCACGCGCAAAAATTCCTCTTTATTTCCACCCTGGCTTCATTTTCAAGTTGCTGCACAAGAAATACCTCTTCCACCTCCAAACAGAGACATTTCTGTGCTTCTTTGGCTGCTCACAGATGGGATGAGAGGTTTGAATGTTGGGATTTTTGGGTTTTTTTTGGGGAGCAGGAGCGAAGCCAAGCAGCGAGCTGGCCGAGCTGGCCGGACATCAGCAGGGAAAAGCTATGGACTGTACAGCAGAGAGTTCTGGGAGCAGTGCATGCCCGACCACACCGTGCCAGAGATCAGGAGGACCAGCCTGACATCTGTGATCCTCACCTTGAAGTGCCTTTCCGTGCATGATGTCATCAGGTGACCTCCCTGGAGAGGGGATTATCCTCATCTCCCAGAGTCTCGGCGGTCCCCCGGGGGTGGCAGGAGGCAGGATTAGGTCCCCAGCCAAGTGTGGTGCTTCAATCAGCTTTGCTGCTGTTCCCTGCTGTAATTCCAGCTTGGAGCTTGAGCTCATGGCTGGTTTGAGGCTCTGGCGAAACTCCCATCCCTCCCAAATTAAATGCGTCGTTCGTGGTGTTCCTTAAAATGCTGATTTTTGTACCTAAAAAGCTTCACCTCTGTGGGATTTTTTAGTTCTGAGATCATGCAAGTGCAGAAAGTGCAGTTTAGTGTGTGCCCTGCTGATCTTGAGCTCAAGTCCAGTTTGAGGCTCTGCCAAAACTCCCATCCCTCCCAAATTAGGTGCATCGTTCATAGCGTTCCTTTAAATACTTAAAATCCTTAAAATGCTGATTTTTGTACCCAAAAAGCTTCACCTCTGTGAGGTTTTTTTAGTTCTGAGGCCATACAAGTGCAGAAAATGCAGTTTAGTGTGTGCCATGCTGATCTTGAGCTCAAGTCCAGTTTGAGGCTCTGCCAAAACTCCCATCCCTTCCAAATTAAATGCATCGTTCATAGCGTTCCTTTAAATACTTAAAATCCTTAAAATGCTGATTTTTGTGCCCAAAAAGCTTCACCTCTGTGGGATTTTTTAGTTCTGAGATCATGCAAGTGCAGAAAATGCAGTTTAGTGTGTGCCCTGCTGATCTTGAGCTCAAGTCCAGTTTGATCTTGAGCTCAAGTCCAGTTTGAGGCTCTGCCAAAACTCCCATCCCTTCCAAATTAAATGCATCGTTCATAGCGTTCCTTTAAATACTTAAAATCCTTAAAATGCTGATTTTTGTGCCCAAAAAGCTTCACCTCTGTGGGATTTTTTAGTTCTGAGATCATGCAAGTGCAGAAAATGCAGTTTAGTGTGTGCCATGCTGATCTTGAGCTCATGGCTGATTTGAGGCTCTGGCAAAACTCCCATCCCTCCCAAATTAAATGCATTGTTTGTGGTGTTCCTTCAAATCCTTAAAATGCTGATTTTTGTACCTAAAAAGCTTCACCTCTGTGGGATTTTTTAGTTCTGAGATCATGCAAGTGCAGAAAGTGCAGTTTAGTGTGTGCCCTGCTGATCTTGAGCTCAAGTCCAGTTTGATCTTGAGCTCAAGTCCAGTTTGAGGCTCTGCCAAAACTCCCATCCCTTCCAAATTAAATGCATCGTTCATAGCGTTCCTTTAAATACTTAAAATCCTTAAAATGCTGATTTTTGTGCCCAAAAAGCTTCACCTCTGTGGGATTTTTTAGTTCTGAGATCATGCAAGTGCAGAAAATGCAGTTTAGTGTGTGCCATGCTGATCTTGAGCTCATGGCTGATTTGAGGCTCTGGCAAAACTCCCATCCCTCCCAAATTAAATGCATTGTTTGTGGTGTTCCTTCAAATCCTTAAAATGCTGATTTTTGTACCTAAAAAGCTTCACCTCTGTGGGATTTTTTAGTTCTGAGATCATGCAAGTGCAGAAAATGCAGTTTAGTGTGTGCCCTGCTGATCTTGAGCTCAAGTCCAGTTTGAGGCTCTGCTGAAACTCCCATCCCTCCCAAATTAAGTGCATAGTTCGTGGTGTTCCTTTAAAACACTGGTTTTTATACCCAAGAAGCTTCACCTCTGTGGGGTTTTTTAGTTCTAAGACCGTACAAGTGCAGAAAGTGCAGTTTAGTGTGTGCCCTGCTGGGATTTGTCATCAGAAATTCCTCAGCTGGAGGCTGTGCATGCAGTAACACACCCAGATGCTGCAGATGATTATTATGATTATCTCTCTTTGGTCAGAAAACCTGCATTGGGGAGGTTTTAAAAATTATTTTAATAAGTATGAAAAACTAACAAAGCGACTTCATTTTTTTAACTATAGATTTCCCTATTTGGACCCCCCTGAAGAAAGACATATTTTGGAAGCTCTGAAGGAACTTTACCAGTGCAGTGCTATTGACAGGTAAAAACCAGAGGGGTGTAGTCACCACAAGAATTTAAAATTTAATGCTTAAGCTGGTGTTTTGTGTGGAATAAAGGACTTTCTCCCCCTGCCCCACAGCAGCAGAATTTGTTTCCTTATTTAACTTCCAGGAAGTTGACTGGGGTTTAATATACTGTTTAGAAAAACAGGGATAGAGCACAGTTTGGGGATTGGGAGATACAGATCAGGTTCTCCACGATTGTCCTGGAGTTCCTAAGTGACCTCAGGCAAGTTACCTCAGCTCTGTAATTCCTGAGGACAGATCCCAGACTGTTGTGGCTCAGGAGCTCTGGGAGGTCCATCCAAGAGCTCAAGACAGGAAGAGAGATCTTATCCTAAGCTTCCAGGAATTCTTCTTGTAAATAAAAAAAAAGAGCTGGCTGTGCCTGCTATGGAGCAGAGACAAGCAAGCTGGAGAAAGGTGGATTATTCTTCTGCTAGTGACACTTCTCCATGTCCCCAGCACCTGTCTGGGCACTCACAGTCCCAGAGGGAAGTGCTTCTTACCCAATTTACATTTAAACATCGTTTCATTGAATCTGCTATTTATATGATATTTTTTTTCCCTGGGATAAGGAGAGGCCACGTGACAAGACTGGGAGAATTCCTGGTGCAGTTTCCCCTCCCTCCCAACCTGTCCTGTGCTGTCATAAAAGCTGCTTCCCTGGACTGTGAGGATCTCCTGCTTCCCATTGCAGCCATGCTGTCTGTGGAAAACGTCTTCATCCGTCCAGGTGGGAAGCTCCTTCTCCCAAAAAAAAAAGCTTGCACAGATTTCCATGGGATCTTGGAGCCAGGGCACTCTGAGTGCCAGGAATTGGACAAGAGCTGTTGCAGAGACCTCAGAGCAGCAGGAATTGGGTTGTGTTTGTCCCAAGGCTGTCGAGCTGGAAGGCAGCATATGCCTAAGCTGAGAGGTCAGGAAGGGAAATCTCTGTTACAGGAGGGAAAAGGCAAAAATAGAAGGGAAAAAAACCCCCACCAAAATGCACCACAGCTGATGTGTTGCTGTTGGTGTGAGTGCAGGCAGCAGGGACTGATTGTTTTTAACAGATGGGGCATCACCTCTGGATTATCTTTTCTGTTCAATAACTGTGGATTCCCACTAAACTCACAGATCCACTGCTTTTTTTCCAGGCTCTTATTTAATTTAAGATCTCCATTGCTGTGGCAGTAGGACAAAGCTGAGTTCAGTAGATTAGAGGGTGCTCTGATGGGGGTGGGTTCAACAGTCTTGTCTTTCCTCTCACTTGATCCCTGTGAGCTGTTTGTTTATTCCTTTATCTTTCCATGTCAGCCTCTGGATTGATGGTGAGTGAGAAATAGTTCCTAAGAGACTGGAATTCTTCATCCCTGGTGCTGACTGATGAGATTAATCATAGATTTAATAGCATCTATGTGCTCTTGTTCAGCAGTAGTGGAAGGAGGAGGAACTGTAAATGCAGCTGTAAAAGGAGAGACAAAACTAAAAATAACAGGAATAAAGAGTCAAGGCAGCCAAACACACACTAACAGAAGATCAGGTAGGGATAAATAAAAATGACTTTAAGTGAGATATAACTTCCTTCCTCAGGTGATCCTCAGAAGCAAAAGGAGGCTGAGCTTCAACACCAGGAACTTGCCTCACAAGTGGGAGGATGCAATGACTTTGCAACCCTCTTAAATATTTTTGAACAGTGCAAAGCAAGGTATAAAATGTTCCTTTTACAGTAAGTGGTTTTGCATTGCTCATAACTCTCAGTTTTTAGATGTGCTGCAGATAGACATGTGTGTGTGCTCATTCCTAATTTCCCATTTATTCCGTGGTGTGATCTGCAATTTCCATCAAGACACCTTTTATTTAACCCAGCAAATATCTGCCTGTGTAGGTTGTTGCCTTTTTATGACCATAACAAAAAAATAGAGGCAAGTTTCTTTACAAGCAGCTTACAAAGGGCTTCTTTATAATTCAAATATTCCTGTTCTCAGCAAGTCTCCTTCAGCCTGGTGCCAGGAATACTGGATCCATTGGAGAGCTGTGAAATCTGCTTTTAGTGTGGAAAGACAGCTGCGGGAAATAACCACTAAACTGAAACAGGTAAAAAAAAATAAGAATTTCTGGATATGTTTGAGCTGTATAAGTTTATATTTAAGAGGTGCAGTGGTTGCTGAGCCTTTGCCAGATGGCTGCTGCCTTTCTCCAGGAGAAACTGATCCACTTTATTATTTTTTTAGAGTACCCTTGCTTGTGTAACTCACAGGTACAGTGGTGGTAACAAGCAAGAGGGAGAGTTTTTCTCCTTTCCTCACGGTTTCAGTGCAGAGAGAAACCCACAGTTTAAAGGCCATGGGATGGAGGGGGTATAACTGCTTTTTCTTGAAGAAGGATCCTCATTCATGTTGGTTTTTCTTCTCCCAGCTGCCAGACTTCCCTAAAGAGACATTTGAAGGCTCCAGAACTGAAATACTGAGAAGATGCCTATGTGCAGGATACTTTATCAACGTTGCTAGGAGGTAAGGAATGGAGGTGGGAGACTGAATGGAAAAGAGGTGATGCAAATTACTTTAAAGTGTGGCTGTGTGTTGGTAAAAGTGGCAAAGTAGCAACTGCAGGTGGAGGAGATGTTTCTGCAAGGGGCTGGAAGCTTGAGAGGCTCTGTGCTTTTGACTGTCTTCACTATTCCAAGGATGTCAGCAGCTTCCCAGGAATGCCATTTTTCTGCCTGTGAAATGAACTCACCAGCTGATGAGTGGTTCCAGACATTCAACTGAAGGGCTCAGAAATTTCCAGTTATCACAGCTTTCAAAGGCTTCACTCCCAAACCCTGTTGTTACTGTGGTGTTACACCTGCAGTGCTGCTGTGGTAAATTAGATATATTGTATTTCACTTTTTAAATGGTTTTTTACAGTTTAATTCTGGAAGCACCTTCCTCTAGTTAGATATTTGAGAATTTTTTTTCTATGCTGCTGCTGATTTGTTTGGTTCAGCGTTGCTGTCTGATCACAGCAATGTCTGATTTGTTTTGTTGGGTTTTTTTTTTTAATTTCTTTTTTCACAAACCTTTCAGATCTGCAGCCAGGACATTCTGCACAATGGATGGACATGGCAGCATAGTCTATATCCACCCTTCATCCACAGTGAGTGCCCAAAGCCTCGATAGGAAGTAGTTGATAAGAGTAGCAAAGCATCTCTAAAAGGAATAAGGGGCAGGTCCCTAAACTCTTCCTGGTGTTTGCTGCAGTGTTTGTTTTAAAAGTGGGGAAGAGCCTCACGTTTTCAGACTTGGTAAATGTTTGGCTTGTGGCATGAGTGTGACACAGGCTGCACTTCTCTCTGGCTCTTTGGATCTCATGGGCAATTTTAAATCATTGCACCTTAAAGTGAAAATTCAGGGTAACGTCTCCTCGCATCTGAATCGCTGACATTCTCATGGAGGTGGGGGTGCTCTAAAAACCAAACCAGCTGCGAGATGACCTTTGAATTTTTCAGCTCTACAACCAGGAGACCCTGCTGGAGTGGATCATCTTCCACGACGTGGCCGTGACCTCCAAGATCTACGTGCGCACCGTGTGCCCCGTGCGCTACGAGTGGGTCAGGGACCTGCTGCCCAGGCTGCACCAGCTGGACGCCTACGAGCTGAGCAGTGTGGCCAGGGAAGAGGTGACTGAGGAGGAAATCACCAGGTGGAAGCAGAGGGAGGAGCTGAAAAGGCAGTGTGGTAAGCATGGAGCTCAGCCCTGTCCGTGTGTGTGTGTTTTCCGTGGTTGTTTTGGAGCCCCGTGTGTTTATTGTGGCACAGTCTGGGCTAGAAGGTGGTCATTTGTGTTTGATGTGTGGAGTTGTGGTTGTTTTATTCCCCCCACAGCTCTGCAATCCTTATTTTCTGTCCCAGCAGTGTGAATTGTGGTGTTTGCTTGCTGCTTCTTGCCACGCTGCCCATTTTTGGTGTCCTAGAGCAGGGCTTGAATGGAGTTGAATAAAAACATTTTGGGTCTGGTTATTTAAGTTTGTGAAGGATATTTAGCCATTGATGCCCAAATAATGTTGCTCTGGGGGAAGTCCTAAGAGCTGTGGGGCAGAGGGAATCAAAAAAAAAAAAAAATCAAAACCCCTCACCCAGCAATAAACACAGAGGAAAAAGTCTCACATTTTGGTGAATGTCTCATTCTGACAATCAATTTAATGCCATATGTTTCAATAGTCAGTTTTAATTAGAACTGGTGCCTGCTAACAGATCTGGCTGCTTGACATTCTTGGGATTCTTCTGTCAGCAGGTTCCTAAAGCAGCCAAGTTTTCAAAGGGCCTCTTTACTCCTGAGCTGACCCTTCCAAAACATCCATTTATTGTACAGTAAATACAGATTATCTTCAATTTCCTTAACACAGGAAAAAATGCAGACTTTTGGGCTCAGACCAGCATCTCCTTCTGCCCTGCATTATTGTATAAATCCACTATTTTAAACATGAGTTGGATTTGGTTATAAATAATGCAGAGGAGCTTCATCAATTTATCTGAAGTCCAAGGAAATGCTCTCCATGTCCCTCTTTACATCATGACTTCATCAGGCAATTGCCAATTAATTGGAGTTTATTATTGACCTTACAGACATTGTATTTCTGGGACCTTCATGAAAATAGGTGGCTGAATAGCTGACAAGACATAATAATTACAAATATTCTAACAGTGGACGTTGATTAAAGCTCCTTCCTCTTATCACAGAACCTGGTGCCCAGCCCCCAGGACCAGGCTGCAGCAGCTGCTTCACTCACACAAATTTTAGGCTCTCAGAGTCTTTGATTATTTTATTTATTGTTATTTTAGACTGAAAATATTTTCTGCTTCTCTTCCCTTCTGTGAGAAGCAGTCCCAAGGTCTCAGTGCTGTGGGGGAATGTGCATTTCTAATGGTGGCTGATCTGCAGTATTGACTTTTCCCACTCCCTTATCTGCATGTTTTCCTCTCCCTTCCTCCTGCCTCCGGAAATTTTTTAAAGATAGTTTATCCCGATGTTTTTTCCTGCTCCCTGTGCTGTCCCCGTCCTGCCTAAACCTGACTTGGGGATGTGCAGTTCAGAGAAGAAATGGGTGTGTGGAACACAGGATGCATGTTCTCTGTTAGAGTAAAAAGCAAGGTTTGGGGATGAGATGAACCCAGCTGCAAATACTGACATGGGAGCTAAGGCATGGTTGTATTTTTAATTTTTTTTCCCCTCCCTGCTGTGGTGCAGTCTGTCCTCTCTGGAAGTCACTCAAATGGCTGCCTGGGACTTGGGGAAAAAACCCTGAGATTCTGTTGGGGGGTTTTTTTTCATATTTAACAAATAGGAGGACTTGTAATGCTGGGGGGTGGTTTTGACACAGAGAGTTTATTTCTTTCTCTCCTCTACCCCCAGAAGGAGTCCCAGACAACTCTGCAAGGAAGATGGAGAGGAGGAACGATGACCAATCCATCCAGGATGCCCGAGCTCGGTATCTGGAGAGGAAGCAGCAAAGAGCTCAGGGTTTAAGTGGCCCAGTGAAGGAAATGGGGTAACGCTGGTGGCAGCTCTGCTCCCACTGCCAGGGGAGGCACTTTGTGCAGGTCTGGGGGTGTTTGCATCATGCCAAATGACTGACAGGAGCGCAGGGAAACTTCTGCTTTGTGGTCAGTTCGGGTGCCAGAGGGGACAAAAACAACCTTCCCTTTGCTGCATCCAGCAGGGAGAACTTCCCAAGCTGAGCTCTGTTGCTGCAGGTCAGTGGCAACAATTCAGTGGCCTCAGCTGTGGCTGAAGCCCTGATACCAAGCGTGGTGCCAATTCTCTGGCATTTATTTGACTTTAAAAGGTCTCAGTGCCGTTATAAATAAAAGTTCCTTAAAGGTCGGGTGGGGTTTATTTTTTTAAGGAGTGGAACTGTAACTTTTTTACCCATTTTATGCTGTCTGATGGTGGTCACACAGACTTCACGCTCAGGAAAATGTGCAGGAAGGGCTCTCTGAAGGATGGAACCAGCAGGATTAACTCCACAGGGACATTTCCCACCTGCATTCCGTGTTGTTCCTGCCCTGAGCTGTGCTGTACCAGGTACACACAAGTTTTTCAAAGTGTTTTTCCTAAAGCATCTAAAAGAGCAAGGAGCTGTGGTGCTTTCTCATCACAGAGTTTGTTTCCTTCTCAGTAGAAATAATCCTGTTTTATCACCATAACAATCCTAAAACACTCCAGGGCTCGAGTGAGGAGTTTGGATAGCAATTTCCAAATAATTGGAAGAACTTGCTGTCGTTTTTCCTGCCTCAGCTGTGTGCTCTGTGTCACCCTGGGCACCGGTTCAAGTGATGCTGTAGACTGAATAAAACATTCACCATTCCCCCTCTGCCTCACCTCAAGCATTCCAGCACTACCCAGCATCACAAACTCTCCAAAACCTTAGGATTCTTTGGAATGTGACAGTATTATTGCTCATAAAGAAAGTGCTGGGTCTGGTAATTGTTCCTCTTCCTGGGATGGATGGAAAAGGGTTTTTGTTCTTTCATGCTGCTGCTGCTCAGGCTCTGCTTTGGAGCAGCAGCAGTTGGGTTTGACTCATCCTCTACTCTGAATTTTGCTGTTTAATTTGATTTATATTTGCAGTGTCATAGCCCCTCATGAGTCAAATGCCATCTGCACCACCCAGTGGGCCTGAAATGAGTACACAGAATGCCCACTGTTCCTCAGGGCTATAAATCTCTTGGCAGATCCTAATGCTTTCTGATTTTTTAATTTTTTTTCGCTATCTTCATAGCAAGAAATGAGGGATTTTTCCCCCTCCACCCTGTGTTCCAGGGTTTATCACAGATTTGGAAATGAGGAATTTAAGACAAAGTAAAAATTATCTGGGGAAATAACCATGAGATGCAAAATAAGATTTGGGCCATCCCAAGTGTTACAGCACACACAGCTCCGGGCAAAGCACCTGGAATGCTGCAATCATCCCAGAAAAAAAGAGTTAAGTTTTTACTTGTTTCTACGTGCTGGAGCTAAAGCGTTAAGTTAATAAAACACAGAAGGAAACGTGGAGCTTCGTTACTTTACTGTACTCATTAACAGGGGGCCGTGGGAAGAGTCCTGGGGAGCATCGCCAGGGGCTGAGGGACGGTGACAGCGGTGACAGGGACAGCGGGGGAGGGGAGCATCACATCCCGGTGCCAGGGACACCCCGGGGATGGGGGATCCATCACATCCCGGTGACGGGACATCCCGGGGATGGAGGATCCATCACATCCCGGTGCCAGGGACACCCCGGGGATGGGGGATCCATCACATCCCGGTGACAGGGACATCCCTGTCCCCTCGGTGTCCCCAAGTGAGGGAGATCCCGCCCAGCCCGGTGACAGGGACACCCCGCGATGGGGATGGAGGGGGTTCACCACCTTCTGGTGACGGGGACACCCTGAGGGGGGATGGTCTAGGGGCAGCCCCGGTGTCCCCTCAGTGTCACCCCCCGATGTCCCCTCGGTGTCCCCCCCAATGTCCCTCAGGTGTCCCCCCCGGTGTTCCCTCAGTGTCCTCCCGGTGTCCCCTCAGTGTCCCCCCCTCAGTGTCACCTTGTCCGGCCGCGCCACCCTGCCCACGTGACCGCGCGGGGCGGCGCGCGCGCGCGGGGCGGAAGTGACGCCGCCGCCCCTCGGTCGCATGATGTGGCAAAAAAAAAAAAGGCCGGGGAGGAGAAGGAGTGATGCGTCCCCAAATAGTCCCTTCCGGCGACGCATCACCCCCGCCGCTCCCTTTGGCGCCGCTCGCCGGGATCCCTCCGCGCGAGAGGCCGGCGGCGGCAGGTGCGGGTATCCTTCCGCGGCGGTATCCTTCCGCCGGCGGGGGCAGCTTCCGCACGGCCCCGCTCCGCCATCGCGGCCCCGCTCCGCCCGCACCGCTGAGCCCGGCCCGGCCCGGAGCGCCCCGCCGCCGCCATGGCCCAGATCCTGCCCATCCGCTTCCAGGAGCATCTCCAGGTGGGCGCGGGGGCGGGCGGGCCGCTGCCTCGTTCCGCCGGGGGAGCCACCCGGGGACGGTACCGGGGGAGAAGCGCCGGGCCTGCCCGCGGTGCCTCCGTGTGGGGCGGCCGGGCGCCCTCGGCGGGGTGTTCGCCCTCCTGGTGTCCGGCTCAGGAGAGCGCTTTCCGAAGGGCACCTTCCGGGAGGGGCCGGGCCGGGCATCCCGCCCTTGCCGGTGCCCCGCGGGCCGTGCCCC